>PVIH01007468.1:70509-100209 GCA_004025045.1 Sigmodon hispidus | reverse complement strand
CTGTCGGCTCCCTGCCAAGGGAGGGGATGGGGAGTTGCAGAGAAGAAAAATGATCAGATGTGGTGGGAGGGGGAAGAGACCTTCAATAAGGATATACAGGGATGGAAAAAAAATTCAGAGGGAAAGCTGAACACAAAGAAAATATATGTGTAGTAATCTTATTTGCATTTCCACCCTTGATAAGCCATGCTTATGATTACTATACTCTGTATAGTTATTGTTAACTCTTCGGCATTTTTTTTAAAATTCTTTTTACTGTTTTTTTTTTTGATAAATACAAAATAAAGAAGAAGAAAAAGAAAGAAAGAAAGAAAGAAAGTGTGTTCCTGTGAGTGCAACTTCACCTCAGCATTCCATGGGATGATATAAAGGTCACCCCCATATACCACACCTCTGCAGCTAGTGTCCTTGTCACCCAAAAGCCATTAGCTATCTAAGGAATTCTTAGTTTCTACATATGCCATCCATTCAACTAAACCTGTATCATCAGTAAGAACTTCTGTTTCCTTAAATAAATTTTGTTAGGAATCCAACCCAGAAACCCAGATGCACCTTCTCTCTGGTTCCTTTCCCTGCATCTCCAACAGGAACTACTTCTTCATATACCCAGGCTCTAACCACACTTTATAAGCATCCCTGGGACAGCACTGGTCATTTTTCCCATTACCTCCTTAACATACAGCACCTATGACAACTCTGGTTTAGAAGCTGCTCAAACAACATCTTTCATGTAGTTGTTTTAAGCATTGTGGACTATGTGGAGACTTGTGTGATGGTTTTGCCCATCCTTTATGTCTTTTGCTCATAGCATCCTCTCTCCCAACAGCAGGGGCAGTTCTAAGCTTGGTTGTTCCATGGGTAACCTGAAACACCTGTTCTTAACATCACACCCGCCAAGCCTGATGTACCCCCTGTCTCCCCTCACACTTCAGGTGCACTCTAGGCAAGCCTCTGCCTCTCACTTATTCTTACCTACTGAAGAGTGTTTGCAAGGCCCTTCTAACAGCTGACCTGTGTGAAGAAAAGCAACTCCTTCCTCTCACCATACTTCAGCCCAGCATGGGACTTCATGGCTTACATCTTCTTGGAGGTCCTTTGCTGAGGCTTCAGTTTTCCAGTCCTTGGCCATCCCTCAGGTGGGCTACGTGTATGAGACCCTAGGGGACAGGGAATATCCTAGGGGGAAACCAATTGGACAGGGTTCAGGAGGCAGAGCTGGGCTCATTCCTACTGGGACCCATGCGCAATGGGACTTGTTAAAAAGTTTCTGTATATCTCAAACACATGTTCCTTAAGAGGTCATCCTTGGTGGCTCAACATACCAAGAATATTAAAAATTTTAGAGATTCCCTTAATGTAGAGTTTGCAGTCTAAGACCCCAGAAGACAAGATCTTCAATGGGGGCTGGAGAGATGGCTCAGTTAAGACTGTGTACTGATCATAAAGAGGACCCAAGTTCAGCTCCTAGCACCCATATCACATAGCTCACAACCACCTGTAACTCTAGCCCCAGAGAAGTTATACCTCCTGCTTGTGTAGGCACCTGTGCTCACACACATATGCCCAGGCAAGCACTCATGCACACACACACACACACACACACACACACACACACACACATACACACGCACAATTTAAAAAATTCAAACTATGTGATATCTATAACAGAGTTTCCCTCTAGACTCAGGGAAAAGAAAGCAAAATTGCTCCTTTTTATTGAGAAGAATATGAGTCAATGTTTGGGGAAGCTCACTGAATAAAAGAAGCGGACCTGGTCAGCTAAGAAAAATACCATATGCCACAAGCCATGGTTCTGACTTCCAAGACACTTTGCTAACTCTCTGATTATACTTTTCTAAGACAGCTTGCTGCTAATCTTGCTTCACAAGTGTATGCTACAGTTTTTAAGTTCCCCCTGTAAGGATTCCTGGCACTCCACGTAGCTGTGTAAACCCTGCAGCACTGTATATGAAAGCTCCTCCCTAGACTCATGACACATACAGAGGCATGCCCTAAACGTGACTAGGTAAACCCATACACATCCCTTCTCTTAAAAAAGACCCGAGCATGTTAGGTCTCTCTGTCTCCTGACTTCTATACTGCTTCTCTGCTTCTGCACCCACCTAGGAACTCTTAAACTCTTGTGTGGCCTTGGTAGTGTGTATCTCTGTTCACACACGAAAACTAACACCCCCTCCTATGCCTCTATCAGAGCAGCCTTACTATTCTAATGTATTACACTATGGTTCAGCAAGATCCTCATCTTAGCATATCGATCTGCTGCAGTGGTGTGCCAGATTGAGTGACTTACAAGCAACAGCCATAAAGGGAAGAAAATAACCAGATATCTATATAGTATGGTGAAACATTATATATTTAATGAAAATAGTCTGAAATTTTGTGGGACCAAACCACAGCCAATTATCATCCAGCCAACTCTTAAGGCCGAACAAGGTAGGTCCTGTCTTCACGGGTCCCTAGACTAACTTGGTAGGCAGGAAAGGAGCTGAACTTCCGCCTTCTCCTCCTTATATTTCTTTCCTCGCCCAATTATTTTACTTCCTGGTTCAACTTTCCTAGAGCTAAGACTAAAAGTGTGAGCTACCACATTCTGGATGTTAGGCCTTGAATTTACAGGATCCAAACTGATCTCTGACTCCTGAGTGATAGGATTAAAGGCATGGGTCACCACTCCCTGACCTTTATGGCTGGGATGTGGGTGGCTCTGTCCTCTGATATTACTGACTATTTTTATTAAATATATAATATAACACCACCATATAGTTCCCTTCAAGACTCAGAGAATAGCAAGAATGTAAAAAAAAAAAAAAAAAAAAAAAAGATGTAAAAGCTAGAAGAAGAGATGGAGGGTCATGGAGCTATTTCTTCCCAATTGAACCAGGAGAGAAGGCTCCTCCCCAAGGTTATACACATACAAGACACTGTTTCTGGAGAAGAAAAGATCATTGGAAGTTGGATAGGAGGCTACATGGATTCAGCTTTCACAAGTTGTCACCCATTCTTAGGTGAGGCTATCAGGTATGTGGTTACCCATGTTCCCGAGAGTAATCCTAATGAGGCCACTGGCGCATCAAGTTAGACTGTGGTGCAGTTGCTCCTTTGCTCTAGCTTGGTGCTGTCTAGACTGAATAGACATCTGTTCATGTCTTGTCAAATGACATCTCTTATCTCTCAAGACACCAGGTTTTGATTAGATTCCAACATGTGAATTTGGAGAGAAAACAAAAATTTAATCAGTAACAATTCCTTTGAGAAGAAACTAAAAGATTTACAGTAGAAAGATCTTTAATATTTTTTACAGTTTCAAGTACATTTTTCAAAGTAAAAAGTTCAATGAAAAATATTTTTAAGGTTGAGCTTCCAGCACGTAGACAGGAGTGGGAGGATCTATGTGAGTTCAAGGTCAATGTACTCTACTTAGCAAGTTCCAAGAAAGTGTGGGCTACATAGAGGGACCCTATCTCAACACATACACACATACACCGTAGCCTGTATGAGTTCTAAGACCTTAAGTTTCCTGGTCCTCAGTTTACCCTGCTATGTGTTGGCTTCACCAAGTTTTTGAGTTGGTGACCCTTGTTCACAGTAGCATTTCCTTCTCATGGTCAGAACTTCTTAGTCAAGACAATTGTGTCTTTTCCCGTTGTCAATGGGCACCACATACAGACACTGTTGTTTGACCTGGAAGAAAGGTTAGACATCCCTGTCCTTTTCTGTACAGACTGAGGTGACCATGGTGCTGACCAGCTGGGTCCATGAGAATTCTACTGAGGTACTTCCAGGAAATTTTCTCCCTCAAAACACACACACACACAGAGAGGCGGGAGGGGGATTATTTTCATGTCTTTCCCTTTATTTCGTCTTGCTAAATGGCTCAAAAATGAAGATGTGACATCTGGAGCTCTGGCAGCCACATTCAGCATGACAGGAAAGCAAAGACATCACCAAGAGGACAACACGGAGCCATAACATTTTTTTGATCTGTTGAATTAACCAACTTGAAAGTGCTTGTCCTGGGCTCTTCTATCTGAGATGCTGTCATTAGCTTAGTCGGCTGCTGGCCAGCAAAGGCTTCTCCTTAATTCAGAGTTCAGAGGAGATGGCCAATGTTTTCTGTACAATTTACCTCCACCCCAACCAGCGCAGAACTGTCACACAGTAACCACCACCTTTTTGAGAGAGGAATGTTGTCATAGGAAGAGTAAAAACAGATTTGTCCAGCTTGGTGGGGTCAGGAGGTTGTGACAGAAAACAACTGATGAACAGACACCACACCCAGAGAAGACATGCTCTGAAGGATGTGAACAGTATCAGGAGACATTTGAAATACTTTAATGTAAAGGGGGAAGCTGGTTGAGATGTCACAGGTCACACAAGTCCACGTCCTCTCCTGTCTATTCTAAATTTTGTCTGTGAACATGGATAAATGTGTGAGTAAGAAGCAGGGAGGAAGAAATAGAGACAGGAGAGACTCAGGGCTGTCTTCATGGTGCAGAGAGAAACCAGGAGGAGCCTACAACTTCTGTGTCCTGGTTGAGATGGTCTCGGAGGAAAGGTGGGCGGGGAAGCTTCAGCACTGTGGGCTAAACTTAGCATCACCTTATGCTGAGACTTTTGCAAAATGTTGTATACCCCACAGTGAACAGATGCAAAGAAATAAAGTTACAATAAAACCACTTTCCAGAAGGTTGGGGTGGGGAGGCAGAAACACCTGTCCCTTTCGGATGCAGGTGATGGTACCAGGAGACTTTCTGAGGAATAGTACATGTCCCCAGGTCCCCTCAAAGCTCTCAGCCCAGCTGGGAGGTCACATCTGTGCCTCTCAACTTGGAGTCAATAGGACCAAGTTCTATTGCTCAGTTGCTTTCACTTTGACCAAGTAACCAGACCCTCCTTATCTGTAATATTTTCATATAAAGCATGGAAGTATCTAATAGTGACTGACACATGAGTAGCTATCAAGATATATGACTGTCATCTGACCAGTTGGTGTGTGTGTGTGTGTGTGTGTGTGTGTGTGTGTGCAGGTGTGTTCCTGTGGAGGCCAGAGAGAGAGCTCAGTAATTGTTCTTCAGATACTGTCTATAAGGTTTTTCTACATAGTGTCTGCCACTGACCTTTAAATTACCAAAGCTGGCAGGCCAGTGATCCCCAGAGTCCCCTATCTCCAGCTCTCCAGCTTTGGGGTTACAAGAAAGCATTTCTATGTCTGGGATAGTTCATGGGAGTTCTGTGGTCTTTATGTTCTCAAGGCAAACATATTTCCAGCTGGGCTTTGCCCCTAGCCCTGGTCATTCTGTGGAAGGACTTGCCTCTGCTTTTCTTCCAGCGTAGCACAAGTCCAGAGAAACCTGCCATTGAAAGCCAACTCATTTACAGTCCATTCCCTTTACTAGGCACTAAGTGCTTTGCTAGTCTTTTCATGGCTGTCTGCATCTCCTGGTTCCTGAGGGTGTAGATCATAGGGTTGAGCATGGGGGTCAAGACTGTGTAGCTGATGGACACGGCCTTGTCCAAAGGAAAGGGGGTAAATGGTCGAGAGTAGATATAGATACAGGGAATAAAAATCATAGACACCACAATGATGTGAGTGGTGCAGGTGGAAGCCACCTTCCTCCTGGCCTGCCCTGAGTGCGACCTCAGCATCACCAGAATGACAGTGTAAGAGATGAGAAGGAGGAGAAACCAGATGAGGACCAGCATCCCACTGTTGGAGATCATGAGGAACTCCAGGAGGGAGGTGTCTGTGCAGGCCAGTCTCAGCACTTGGGGGACATCACAGTAGAAGTTATCCAGGACATTGGGGCCACAGAAGGGCAGTGGGAGCATCAGAGACAGCTGGACAATGGAATGGACAAAGCCTCCTACCCAGGCAGCCACCACCAGGCCCACACACAGCCTGGTGTTCATGATGGTGACATAGTGGAGGGGCCGGGAGATGGCTATGTAGCGGTCATAGGCCATCACGGAGAGGAAGAAGACAGTCCCACCTCCCAGGAGGTGAAAGAAAAAGATCTGGACCATGCAGCCCTGGTAGGAGATGGTCTTGGTCTTGTGAAAGAAGTCTACCAACATCTTGGGGGAGGTGACAGTAGAATAGCTGAGATCTATAACGGCCAGGTTTCGAAGCAGAAAATACATAGGCATGTCCAGCCGGGGATCAAAGGTCACAGTGACCATAATAAGGATATTTCCCACCACAGTGGTGATATAGACAAACAGGAACACCACAAACAGGAGTTTTTGGAGTTCTTGAGTCTGTGAAAACCCTAAGAGAATAAATTCTGACACACATGTGATGTTCTGAGATTCCATGGGGCCCTTTCCATGTGCCTAGAGAGAGATGACACATAGTAAAACATTGTGAAAATTCAATCGAGTTTTTTGTTTGTTTGCTTGCTTGCTTTGTAGGATCAAGATTGATCATCAGTTACTCTAAGGTATGGCTTAACAGAGCTTCCTGGAGGATAAAGACATTACCAAGATCCTGTGGGATTCTCCCTGACCACATCTGGCATTGCATCATAGGCACTGATGGGCAAGCTCCCTGCTCCCCTGGACCACAATGTCTTTGTGCAAAGGTTTATTTCTAACTCTTTTTAATACCTCCAGTATCCAACATATGACCATGTGAGATCTTTCACAAATCTGCTGAATTCATTGGTGAGTGAATAAATAAACCTATCACTGCATACCTGGGACCACAGGTCCATCCACCTATGTGCATAAATCATAAGAGACTATAGACACTAAGAACTTGAGGTAAATAGACACTTCGTAGGAGACATTTGAGGGGGTGGATATACAGGCTTCATGGCTGAAGAAAGAGAGGTGTGTTCTAGAAAAATTATCGTGCACACAGACACAGTGGAACAAGAGGCAAGCAGATGATCTTGCATATTGAGTTGGGATGATTCATGCTGCTTATATTTTTCTACTTCTGCTGTTTCTCTAATGACATGTGTGTTTTTGTTGATGGATAACTTAAGCTCATTACAAATAGTAATTTTCCTGAAACTCTCATACTATGTATTTAAATTTTATGTAAATATACTATAGACACATCACACTAGGCAATCTTATGACATTTTATAAATTTAAGTAGGGGGCTGAAACAATGACTCAGCAGTTAAAAGCACTTCCTGCTCATACAAAGGACCCAAGTTTAGTTCCCAGTGCCCATGTTGACTGGCTCACAGATGCCTGGAGGGCCAGGGGATTTGACACCCGTTTCTGTCCTCTGTAGCTACCGCACTCATATGTACAAATTCACACAGAGATACAATTACAAGTAAAATTTAGGTAGAAATTATAGAACAGAGTTCTTTGGAAGATTATCTACACCACTGGGTGGTGCTGGCTCATGCTTTTAATCCCAGCACTCAGGAGGCAGAAACAGATTTCTGAGTTCAAGGACAGCCTGGTCTACAGATTGAGTTCCAGGACAGCCAGGGCTACACAGAGAAACCCTGTCTCAAAAAAATAAAATGATGACGATGATGATGATAAGGAGGGGGAGAGTTGGCAGAATGACTCAGGGAGCAATGAACTTGTTCTAAGTCTGATGAGTAAGACTGACCCCAGAATAAGAAGAGAACTGACTCCACAAAGCTGACCTCTGACCACGTGTACCATGGCAAGCGTGCATCCCACATGGATAACACATACACACACACACACACACACACACACACACACACACACACACACACATACCACACCACATCCTACCCCACACCACACCACAGGGAGAGATAAATAAGATAAAATTTAAGGAAATAAGATTAATGCTCTAGAGAAGTGACTCGGTGGATAAGCCTCCTATTCTGTAAGCACAAGGACCAGAATCCAGAGCCCCAGGACCCAGAGTGATGGAGAAAGGCACCTGATGTCAGCCTCTGGCCTCCACACACATGTGCACACACTGAACACACATTTTTATTAAATATGAAAGACCTCAGAGTTACTCTAATTTTGATATTTATGTCTTCATGAAATTTGACATTTTTACTTTAAATAAACTATGTAAAAATCATGTTTTTTTAAAAAAAAAAGGAGATTTGAAAATAAAGTAACATTCATATATCCCCTAGATAAGGTAATAGGCAGCTATTATGCTAGTGCTCCTAGATATACTATATAGGATTTATTTACAATGTACCAGAGCCACAAAACTCACAGATAAAGATGCACATTATTGTTGTCTTCAACCCCCTTCTAAGTACCAAGCAACACTCTCAGCATTTATACCTGCTTGTGTAAATGAATCCCCATTTGTTCCTGAAAACCAATTATGAGGCTCAGGATCAAGTCCTGATGCTACCTGGATGCCACCAAAGCTCTCTAATACTGAGAAATTCAACTTCTGTCTTTTAAAAATTAAACTTTAGTCTTTTAAAAAATAATTCAGAGCTTCTTATTACCTATGGAAATATACCTAAGATTTACCTATAATTCACCAACCACCCAAGAAATTATAATTAAAATATAAAAAAAAATCATTTCTTGAAATATCACATTGGCAGGATAAGTTTTAAAACTCAGACTCCTCGGGTTGGAGAGATGGCTCAGAGGTTAAGAACACTCACAGACTGTTCTTCCAGAGGTCCTGAGTTCAATTTTCAGCAATCACATGGTGGCTCACAAGTATCTATAATGAGATCTGATACGCTCTTCTGGTGTGCAGACATACATGCAGGTAAAACACTGTGCACATGATAAATAAATCTTTGAGAAGAAAACAAAACCTCGGACTCTTGAACACTGTGGGAGAGACTTTAGGGAAACAGTAATCACTGTGCCTAACCATTCTTAAGACAACTTGAAATATATACTACATCCTTTTCTTATTTTCTCTCCTAAATATTTGTTGGAACAATAAAATCTTATTCTTAAAGTGTATATTTAAGTATATTGCATACAGAATTCTTGTAATATCAATAAACCATAAGCAATGTAAGCAAACAAGTACAACATATCACTTAAATAAAATGTGACCCCTCCACATGATGAAATTCTAGCTGTGATATGTACACATTCTAAAATGACATTTGACTATATTGAATTTTTATTTGATTATATATTGGTATTATCTTAAAGAGATAATTATAAAACATTTTTAGCATTTGAAGTTGTTGAGAAAGGATCTCATTATGAAGCTTTGGCCTTAAAATCAGGCTAGCCTCAATCCTGGAATATTCTTCCTGTCCCCTGAATGCTGGGTTTGCAAGCAGCGGCCACCACACCTGCCTGACATTTGTTACCACATTAGAAAGGCAGAGAAAAATATGAAAAATGAAAGATAAAAAGTGGAAGCAAGTGTTTATATCTGGTTATAGGAACTGATTGCATAGATATATTTTTTCTTTTTAATAATTTTCTCATTTCTCATGGTTTACAAATGGTCATAAGATTTGCACCTAGCTAAAGAAATATTAAAAGTAAGAAAACAGAAGGAAGGCTGGAGAGATGGCTCAGAGGCTAAGAGCACTCACAGACTATTCTTCCAGAGGTCCTGAGTTTGATTCCCAGCAACCACATGGTGGCTCACGACCATCTGTGATGAGATCTGGTACCCTCTTCTGTATACTGTATACATAGTAAAGAAAGGAAGGAAGGAAGGAAGAAGAAAAGAAAGAAAGAAAGAAAACAGAAGGAGCAAAGAGGAGAAGGAGGCCTTCCAGGTGTAATTCAACACCGTTCCTGTCAAGCTACTGAGCCCTGTCCTGGGTAAAGATGGCCTGAGCACAGGGACTGGAAAACCTCAGAACACCACAGAAAAGGAAGAGGAAGAGGGAGGAGGAGAGAGGAGAGGGAAGCACCTCTCTCTCTCTCTTTCTCTCTCTCTGTGTGTGTGTGTGTGTGTGTGTGTGTGTGTGTGTGTGTGTGTGTGTGTGTAAGAAAGCTGCTCACCTCCCCCAAGACAGCAAATCTCCTTTGCACAACCACCCACCCCCTTCCTTGTGACAGGATCTCAGAAGCCCTGCTTTGTGACACCTCCCTGTCCTGTCAGTCTCTGGTCACTCTTTCTTCTTTCCTTTCAAACCCACATTCATCTGGGTTCTCTGGTCCAGCCAGGATTCTTCCCCAGACTCCACACCGAGGGCCATCAAAGCGGCGGATCTGTCCTTTGAAATCTCTGGCCAGTTCTCCAGTTCTTCCTCCTACCTGACTCACTGTCCTGGGCTCTCAGGAGGATCCCTGCCTCCAAACTGTGCTTCATTTCAATCGACACTGTGATTCATACAAGGTTGTCATGTCAGCTTCTCAGGAGACACTGTTCCTCATCTAATTCAAAATGTTTTTTTTTAAAAAAAAAAAAAATCTAAGGCTTTCAAATTTGAAAAGAATTCCAATTATTGTCTGCAGAGAATAATTGACATCTAGGTAGAATTCCAGGACTGTCCTCATATCTATTCTAGAGAGCACTCCATCTTTCTAGAATAATCTGCTACTTATAGGACTCACAATCATTTATTGTCATGATAACACTCACCAGTATTTATTTATCTAGCACTACACTAAACATCAGACACATTCTCTTATGTAATGCTTATCATGTATAGGAAATACAATGAATTATTTCTATGCATAAGTAAACTGAGGCCTACAGGGGGTAAATAACCACCCAGATGACACTGAGATATCTAGCAGAGTCAGGTCTGATCAGCCTAAGAATCTGCGCTCAGAGCTACCATTCTCTTCTTCCTTGCTTTTCTCTAAAAAGCCTCAATGTCAACCAAACTGAGCCCTCGGGTCACGGTGCCCATGTGGATGCTATTTGATTCTGCTCAGTCATCTAAATCCCACTCTTCTCTGAAGGTGCAGGAGTCACTAGGTCTTCTAGAACATTGTCCTGTGTCAGTATTTTTCCATAAGGATGTCTCTGTCACCTTGTGTCTTATAGTCTCAGCATGAGGTCAATATGCCAGCTACTACACAGTGTCCAGTGCACACACCCTCTCCCAAAAATGACTCCCAAGAGAACGCTTGTTCTGTGATGACTGGAGTATTGAAATGGGCCTAGCCTCTTGCAGCTAAAGGATTGGGGCGGGGGAATAGTTTCCAATGAAGGGACCTGGAAAGTATTGCAAGGGTCCTAATTTCTAACAGGAAGGTATGTGGGGAAGCACAAGCTTTGCCTTTGCAAGGTCAGCATTCCTCCCACAAATCCCCAAGAGTCTTTGCAAATGCTTCCTCCACCTTTAGGAGCAAGAGAGCAGGTTTGGAGGTGCTGCAGACAGAGAGACATGAATACAAGTAGAGGAAGCAAAGGATTCTCAAAGACTTCGGGTTGTTTCTCGGTTGTCTCTCATGGTCATTGCTCCTAGGAAATCAGACCACATGACACTAAGAAAGAGGCTAAGTGAGCTCCCTACATAGGAGTGAAGCATCATAACCCCAGTGTAAGCAGTAGCAGGCTCTGGCACCCAATGACTTAAGAGCAGGGATGATAGTGCCAAAGAGTGGCCACAGAGAAGGGATGGAAATCTGGGGTGAGTGGGAGAGTGGAGAAGTAGAGGGAGGAAGGTAGAAGCAGAAAAGATTAAAAAGGGAATATTAGAGAGTGGGAAGTGAGTGAGTGAGGCCTGGGTGTCTCTTCTCTAAGTGTGGGAAGAAGCTGCAGTATGGATGTGTGCGTTGGGGGTGAAAACTGTGTCTATATTTTGTCTTCCCTCCCATGCTCTGTGCTAAATTCTCCCCAACACATAAACCAGTATGGATGAAGTCTTAACTCCAGATAAAACTAACTGCTCTCCAAACCTCTCCCCACCAGGTTTCTGGCCCAATGACTTCACCAAACTTTCCCTCCACCTTATGCTGGTCTCAAATAGGTTTTATCTGGAGTCTCTTGGCCATGACTTGGCCATGGGAAGGATACTGAAGCTATTACCTACCTCCAGCCCAATTGGCCAGGGAGACTCAGAGCCCCCACCTTCTATCCATCCTTCTCCTGTCTTCTCAGGCCAGAACATAGAGAAGCAGCCTTAAGAAGACAATTTCTCAAGAGACAAAAGCTAGTCTTCATTCTTGAAGGGAAGATGAGCTGGGTCTGCTGAGGACAAAGGAGCAATGGGAGTTATTAAAAAACACAGTGCGTGAGCTGTTGCATCAGATGCAGATAATCATTGAGAGACTGCCTTGGGGCCGGTGCTTTGGGCTGACAGCCTCAGGACCAAGAATAAGAGTAAGAGCCCTGAGGGCCAGTGCATCCAGGGAGGATTCCAAGAGTGAACCACCCGGGAGTCAGCACCATGGACAGTGTCACGGTTGCCTCCGCTGTCACTGTCCCTGGAAAAGGGATCTGTGTCCTAAGACACTGTCCAAGTTGCCATCTCTACTGAGCAAGCCCCAAAGCCTTTCTCCCCTGTACTCCCTCACCTCATCTTCCAATCTTCTCTCCTTACAGCCAGAGTGAATCTACTCATTATAAATTGGCTACATTAACTCTCAAAACCTAATTCACA
This sequence comes from Sigmodon hispidus, assembly GCA_004025045.1. NCBI lineage: Eukaryota > Metazoa > Chordata > Mammalia > Rodentia > Cricetidae > Sigmodon > Sigmodon hispidus. Next base: position 87,721 of record PVIH01007468.1, on the reverse strand, counting down.
TCTAAAACTCACCATATTTCAGGGGTTGTTTCCAGGACCTTACACATACCAGGCTAGTACTCTCTCACAATGCTACAGTACTTTCTCTCCTCTTATTTCAATTCTGCCGAAGCTTGTCTTGCACTCACTCTACAACTCAGGTTCACCTTGAGCTTTTCATCCTAGCCTCTCAAATAGCTAGAGTTCCAGACCCATACCATCAGGTCTAACATAAATTCATCATTTGTATTGGCTTTTCAACATAGGTTTCTCTATGTAGCACTGGCTGTCCTAGGACTCACTCTGCAGACCAGGCTGGCCTCAAACTCAGAGATCCTCCTGCCTCTGCCTCCAGAGTGCTGGGATTAAAGGCATGTGCCACCACTGCCTGCATATTTTACCTTTTTAACTACTAAGTTTTTAAAAATTTTTGTTTAGTGGTTGGAGAGATGGCTCAGAGGTTAAGAGCACTGACTGTTTTCTAGAGGTCCTGAGTTCAATTCCCAGCAACCACATGGTGGCTCACAACCATCTGTGATGACATCTGATACTCTCTTCTGTATACTGTATACATAACAAATAAATCTTTAAAAATGTTTATTAATTTATGTATATGGGTATTTTGCTTGCATATATGCACTGTGTACCATGTGTATACCTGGTGCCAACAGAGGCATCAGATTCCCTGGGACTGAAATTAAGCCACTTGTCAGCTGCTATGTGGATGCTGGGAATCAAACACAGGTCCTTTGAAAGAGCAGCCAGTGCCTTTAACTGCTGAGTCATCTCTTCAGTCCCTAAATGCACCACTTTAAAGTGTACAATTCAGCTAAGTGGTGGTGGTGCACACCTTTAATCCTAGCACTCCAGAGGCAGATGTATCTCTGTGTTTGAGCCCAGCAGGATCCACAGAGCAAGTTCTAGGACAGCCAGGGATACACAGAGGAACTTTGTCTTGACAAAGCAAACAAAATGTCCAATTCAGTGTGCACAACTTTCTAAATCTTCATCACTAATTCCACAACATTTCCATCACCCCCCAAAGACACCTTGTGTCCATTAGCAGCCACTGTCCTTTCTGTTCTAAACTCTTGGCAACTGTTAATCTGCCCTTGCTTCGGTAGATTAGCCTGTTCTGGGCATGTCATTATTGGTTTTGTATCTGATTTCCTTTGCTTGTTTGCAAGTTTCATTCATGCTGTGATGTGCGTCAGTACTTCCTTCCTTTACATGACTGAAGTATATGCCATTGAACAGATAGACCATATTCGTTTGTCTGTGTATTTCAGCTACTGAGTATTTGGGCTGTTTATACTTTGTAGGTATTATGGTTAAAGATGCTAGTAATATTCATGAAAATATTTTATATAGAGATACACTTTCATTCTTCTGGGATAGATACTGAATATGGAATCTCTGGGGTTTATAGACCAGTTCATACTAACCTTTTGAAAAATAGCCAACTGGTTTTTGTTTTTGTTTTTGTTTTGTTGTTTTTTTTGTTTGTTTGTTTGTTTGTTTTTTTTTACTTTTTTAACCCATACCAGAAATGTATAAGAATTAGAATTTCTCCACATCATTATTAGCACATTTTACTATCTGCATTAGTCATTTTTCCATTGATGGGATAAAACACCATGACTAAGATAACTTAGAGTTTATTTGGGCTCACAGTCACAGAGGACTTGAGTCCATGATGGTGGAGTGAACTCACGGCTGCAGGAAGTTGAGGGCTCACACCTTGAACTGCAACCAGGAAGCAGAGAGCAAATTCTCAATGACATGAGTCTTTAACTCTCAAAACCCACCTCCAGGTCACATCCCTAAGCCTTGCTAAAATAGAGCCACCAACTGGGACCAAGTGTTCAAATGTCTGTGTTTGTAGGGAACACTGTTTAAACCCCTACGCCATCTGCCTCCTTAGTGCAGACATCCTTATGAAGATGAAATGGTATCTCATAATTTTAATGTTCACTTCCTCAATGATGTTTGATGTTTTATATGCTTATTAGTCACTTGCATATTTTTTGGAGAAATACCAATTCAAAAACTTTGTGTTTGTTAACTGATTCATTTATTTGTGTGGTGCTGTGGACCCAACTCAATGCTTCATGAAGACAAATACTCTGCCAACTGAGTTTTATTCCTAGCTCTTATTTTTTAATTTTTTGTTATTAAATTGCAAGAGTTCTTTGCATATTTGGCTGATATTGAGCCATTATATGATATAAAAAAATCAGAGGCTGGTAAGATGGCTCAGGTAAAGACTCTTTCCACCAAGCCCAAAGTTTTATCTCTAGGACACACAAGATAAAAGGAGAAATTTGACTCCTGACCTCTGTGTATACTCAGTAGTACATGCACACACACACACACACACACACACACAGAGAGAGAGAGAGAGAGAGAGAGAGAGAGAGAGAGAGAGAGAGAGGTAAAAAAAAGTAAAGGTATTATAAATATATTTTCTCCATTCTGTAGATTATCGTTTCACATTTTTGAGACAGGGTCTCAATGTGTAGCCCAGGCTGGCCTTAAATTCATGATCCTCCAGCATCTGCCTCCTGAGTGCTGGGATCACAAGCATGTACCACATGGCTTATGTCCTTTTTCTTTTTTCTTTTTTCTTTTTAGAACAACTCAGCAAAATAAAATTTCGGTTTATTGTTGGACATTGTTTCACACATACATCAAACAGGCCAAAAAAAAATTAACAGCAACTTCATAGACAAAAAAGGAAGAAAAAAAAAGAAACCTTTTATCTTTTTATCTTTGGCCTTTTTAACCATCTCATACAAACCAACTACTTATAGTACAGCCAGGTACATACACAAAAAAAGTTACTGGAATGCTCGGAATAAGATTTTTTTGTTGTTGTTGTTTTTGGTCTTTTTACAAGGCTATTTTTCTCCTTTGAAATTATAATGAACATGGTCACATCACCAGAAGGTGGGAAGTAGGCAGGAGGAAGCTCTGAAGGTTGGTTTGGTCACTTGTTATCATTAAAAATGGCTGACCCTAACAATATGTACAAAAATATAAAATGTAAATAAAAAATACAAACGAATTTTCCTTTTAAAGTATTTTTAAGAAAAAAAGCAGGACCTTGGAAGTTTTGGTTCTTTTTTCCTCCCCTGTTGCAAATTCATGTTGTGGTTTTGGTGGGGTGGTGGAGAGCCCATGTCATCTGTGGGTGGCACTGCCCGCTGTTGGCAGGCAGGGCCTGCTCCTATACTCGAAGGTGGCCACGTTTAAATTCTGAGACCAAAAGTGGAGGGTGAACAGGTCACGATGGCCTTAAGTTTAGCTTTTCCTTTTTGCTGTCTAGTCATCCTCATCAGTCTTCTGCTTCTTGGCATCAACATCATCATCCTCATCATCTTCAGCTACCCACTTGGCCATAGAAGCTTCAGCTTCTTCATCTTCATCTCCATCCTCTTCCTCACCATCACCTTCTTCCTCCTCCTCTTCCTCCCCACCTTCTTCCTCTTCTTCATCTACCTCATTGTCAACCTCCTGCTCTCCATTTTCCTCATTAGCAGCATTCCCATTGGCAGGTGTGTCTCTTCCATTCCCTATCTCCTCCACAACTTCCTTCTTCTCCTTCAAGTCCTTGGTGGTCATCTCGGAGCTGGTGTCCACGGCCGCATCTGACATGATGGGGCACGCGGGGGATTGGATGCAGCGAGTGAGAAACAAATCGAGGACACTGTCAACAAAGCTGCCGGAGTCTGCCATGGAGGAGGAGGCGGGCAGGTGGAGAAGGTGGCTGCAGCGAGCCAGAGCAGGACCTGAGAACAGTGCAAAGATGGCTTTTCAGAGCAGCCAGTAGAGCGCTTATGTCCTTAAGAACATAATATGTAGCTGGATGTGGTGATGCATGCCTTTAATCCCAGCACTAAGGAGGCAGAGGCAGGCAAATCTCTGTGAGGCCAAGGACAGCCTGGTCTACAGAGTGAGTTCCAGGACATTTAGGGCTATTACACAGAGAAATCCTAACTCGAAAAACAACGTGTGTGTGTGGGGGGGGGTGTAATATATGATCTAAAGAACACCTAATATTTATAGAACCTGATTGTTTATTTTGTTGGATTTTGTTATGTTCTTGGTGCCAAGTTTGGCGCTCCAGTGCCACCCCTGGAGACATGAAGCTTCACTCTGATTTCATCTAAGAGTTTTAGACTTCTGTTCTGCTTTGACACTTTCACAAGCTCACAGCTCCTCAGTACCAGAAAACAAAGAGATTGTGAAGCAACTTACCTGCCAGGACAAGACCTTCATAGTCTAAATTTTAAAGAGCATCAGTGTCCATAGAAAGGACTCATAATTGTAGGGAAAGGGGGCTATCCAAAGAAATCCATTCTAGCCCTGAAACCAAAGAAACAGCCTGGATCTGGGACCCAAGCCACTGAAAGAAACACTTTATCCCAGAACCAAAGATACATGCCCTGACTCAGAAACTAGTACCAAAGGAACACACTGGGTCCCTAGAATCAGAGTCAGTGAAAGAAATATGTCCTGGCCTTAAAATTCAAGTCCAAAACCTAAAAAAGACCAGTGAAAGAAACACAGTTTGGCCATGAAATCAGAACCATCTCTGCCCCTGACCAACAAACCTAATCAAATTCTTGAGTATCCCTGGAGAAACTCCATCCCTACATGTAAGCCCCTATATAAACTCTTCTGCCTGTTCTTTCCCACGCTGGTAGAAGCAGCCACTCTCCTGAACTCCTCCTTCCCAAATAAATCTCTTTCTGAAAAGAGTCTTGGGTGAAGATCTTCATTTTATGGTGCAGAGAAGAACTTGCAAAGATGTCTTCTTAGAGAGCCTTACAGAAGAACAGAAGAACCTTGCTGAGACATCCCTTAGGGGACTGAGTAAGGTGTAGCATAAAAAGTAACAACTTTTCTCTGGAGCTTGAGGAGATTGCTACATTTCCGCAGGGGTTTCCCTTTTAGCAGAGTGAAGCAAAAGAAGAAACATCTTGGGCCAGAGAGAAGAAGCAGAGCTCTGCTAGGAAGCCCCCCTCCCCATGGGCACAGAACAAATTTCAGCTGTAGTGGCTCTCCGGAGTGGAACAGGAGTGTTATATTCTGCAGGGAAACCATCCTCCACCACACCCCAGCTTCAGGTTTAGCTTGACTTCCAGAATAGTCAGGAAAGTAAGGCTCCGAAGAACAGATTTTAGGGATGGCAGACAAGACTAAGACAATAATATATTTAGACATACATAAAGAAAAAAATGAATGAATGTGACCCGAACTACAGGCCACTCTAGTCCAAGAGACTAGACCTAAGAACCCATAGTCTGAAATAAAAGCCTAATGACATGGACCACCTATTCCATTAAACTATAGCAGAAATTCTCCCAAACTCTGGAAAGGAATTAACAAGCAAACAAGTGCCACACAGAACCCCAAATACACATCTATGACGAGGAGAAGTCCTTCACAGATGATGACTCTTCAAAATGTCAAAATTACAAAGCCTGTAAACAATGTTAGAAGCTGTTAAGCAGAAAATGTCAGCTCACAAGGGCAAAAGCTGCTTATCAAGGAACTATAACAATTACAAATATTTCTGTGCCGTAGCATGGGCTTCTAATTTCCTTAAACAAATACTAAAAGGCATGAAAAGCAAAATGGGTCCTGAGAGAGCAACAGTAGACAACTGCACAGTCCTGTCATCTTCAGACAGGACTTCTAAGATAAATATCAGCAAAGAAATTCTAACTTTAATTATATCATAGGTCAACTGGTCTTAGCAGATAGCTATAGACCTACTCCATTCAACAGACAGGGAATGCACATTCTTTTCAGTGGTTGGTTCATGGGATCTTTTCTAAAGTCAATCATCTAATATGCCACAAAGAAAGCCTTAACAAATAAAAAAAGATGAAAGGAAGAAAGAATCTCTGATATCAACCCACAGTGGAACGAAACTAGAAATTTACATCAAGAGAGCATATGCCAACTCCTGAAGACTGAACAAACACTTGAAAGAACACTGAAGCACTAAAGAAATCAGGAAGGAAATTAAAATATTCCTAGAATAATTTAAAATGATAATACAACCTACTGGATCCTCCGGGAAACAGCTAAGGTCATCCTAAAGGGGAAAATGTATAGTTGCCAATGTTCAAAAGAAGAAACACAAATAGCCAATGAGTGTTTTTTTAAGTGTTCAATTGTACTTAGTCATTTGAGAAATTCACATTAAAAGTACTTGGAGATTCCATCTCATCCCAGTCAGGATGGCTAATGTCAAGAAAACAAATTATCAAAAATTTTGACAAGAATATGAGGGAAGGGAACCTTTATTTATTGTTGATATGTACCCTGGTGTAGTCACTAAAGAAATCAGTATAAGACTTTTAAAAAATTACCATATGCTCCTGTGCACCACCTCGTGGGTATATTCACAAAAGACCCTAATCCTAGCACAGTTATGTTTTCACATCTATGTTTATTTCTTGTGATGTTCATAATATTAGGAAGTAGAATCAGGCTAGATGTCAATCAGCGGAGGGATGGATAAAGAAAACGTGGGTGCTAGAGAAATAGCCCAGTGGTTGATTACTTGCACAATCATGGGGATGAGATTTCAGACTCCAGGACTCCCATAATGAGTCTAGCATTCTGCAAATGCCTGCATCTCTATCTCAGAGGGATCTAACAATCTCGACTGGCCCTATGGCCCCTAAGTGCTTATGCACACACGCATGCACATATACTCAAGCACATATGCATGTGTATACATACACACACACACACATAAAATGAAGTAATTGGGATCTTAGTCAGTCTTGAAAATAAAATCATGACATTGACAGGGAATTATTGTATGAATCAAAGTGACTCAAATTCAAAAAGAAAAATACCACGTTTTCTCTCATATGTAGATTCTAGATGTTGATTTTTATATATGGACACATTTGGGGTGGGCACAGGCTGTAAAAGTACAGACTGTGAATGAGGAGAAGGATGTCTTAAGGAAGGGAGGCTAATAAAATACATGTAACATGAAAGCAGGATAGTGAATCCTGAAGGATGAGGTGCCAGGGGAGTGAGGGCGAGGCAGAAGTGAGGGAAGAAAATCAACAAAAACGAAGTCTACACGGAAATGGAATAATGAAACCCATTACTTCATTCACTGATTTAAAAAATAATAAACGCGTAAATGAGGGAGTCATATAGCTTCAGCCTTGCACTCGGTTCATTGATTTATTCCAATTACTTTTGTGTATAGAGCAAGCTAGGTGTCCAGTTTCACTGTCTTGCATATGGATGCTCAATTGTCCCCACTTGTGTTGAAGAAACTGTTCTTTCTCCTCCAAATGGCCTTTGTCATCCTCGTGAGGGAACCGACTGCCAGTAGATGTCTGGGTCTATTTCCGGATACTTGGTTCCGTTTCATTGGTTTGTGGACCCTGCTCTTACAATAGTACCATGTTATTTTGATCATGGTAGCTTCGTAGTGAACTTTTAACCTGGGCATAGAAAGACGTCTGATTCCATTTCCATCAATGTTGTTTTGGCTCCTGTGACCCCTTCTGGATATGTAGGAATTTGGAGACTATTTTTTTTCAAAAAAACAAAGAAAAAAAAGACAATTGGAATTTTGATAGACAAATATTCAAATTCAGGTTCCCATAGTTTTATGGCAAACACTTTATCATCTAACTTATCCCCCAGCACCTCCTGTCTCTCTTTGCTTTTGACTGTGAAGCTCAGATGGCCTGAAACTCCCTATGATCACAAGCAGGCCTCAAGGTCACACTACCTCAGCCTCCCAAGTGCAGATCTTGTCTGGCTAAGTGGTCTCTTTCTTGCTGACTCTAAGACTGCCTCTGTGTGTGTGTGTGTGTGTGTGTGTGTGTGTGTGTGTGTGTGTGTGTGTGTGTCACAGCATGTATGTATGTGGACAGGATAACTTTCAGGAACCGTTTCTCTTCTTCACGGTAGTCAGGTTGTCTGACCTCCCGCACCTTTACCCACTCAGTGATCTCACCCACCCTAGGTTTGTCTTTTGACACCTTGATTCCAATGAACTGCAGTGTGAATCTCCTTAGTTTATCCTGTTGATATGTAATTGATCTTCTTGACTATGTAAATTTATATCTTTAATAAGATTTAATAAAATTTAAAAACCATGATTTTTGAAATATTTTCTGCTTCTTTTATTTTCTCTGTCTATTTTTTTATGAAATTCACAAAATGTGCAGGATGTTCATACACTTGGCTTTCCAGGAGTCGCTCACATTCTGCACATCTTTCCTCATTCTCTTTTCCTCTGCTCCTCAGACTGTTTATTTGTTCAGTCCTGGGGTCACTGATATTCAATCTCTCTCTGTCTCTCTGTCTCTCTGTCTCTCTGTCTCTCTGTCTCTCTGTCTCTCTCTCTCTCTCTCTCTCTCTCTCTCTCTCTCTCTCTCTCTCTCTCTCTGAGACAGGGTTTCTCTGCATAGCACTGGCTGTTCTGGAACTTGCTCTATAGTCCGGGTTGGCCTTAAACTTGTAGAGATCCACCTGCCTCTGCCTCTTAGTGCTGGAATTAAAGGCATGTGCCACCACACCAGGCCTTACATTTTTAAAGATCTAATTAAGTCTCTTATTGAACTCAGCAGACTTTTTAATTTTGCCTATTAACTTTTCAGCTTCCCAGAATCTCCATTTCTTTGTAATAATTTCTGTCTTTTATTGATATCTCCTACTTACTCATATATCATTCCTCTGACTTCTTTTAACCCTCTGTCCATTATTTACTTTTGCTTATTTGAGCATGTTTGAGATAACTACTTTGTCTTAAATTTAATTCACCTAATAAGTCTGACTCCTGGGATTGATTCCTCAGGGACGCTGTCTGTCTGTCTCTCTTCTCCCTGTGAAGAACAGCATGCTCCTGTTCCTTTATATGCTCTTTAATGATTTGGTGGAGGAGTGGCTATTTGAATATTGTGCATATTAACCAAGGAACTCCCTTACCGAGGCTGCTGCTGCTATTGCAGGAAAGTTAGTCATCCATTTATTTAGTGAAAAATGAGACAGCAAGAAAGCAAACAACCCAGTTAAAATACAAGGCGTGGAACTAAGCAGAGTCTTCTCAAGGGATGAAATACAAATAGCTGAGAAACACTCAAAATATGCACATAAACTCCTCCTCTGATGTTTTTCTTATTTATTTAGCTCTAGTGGCTGTAAGGAGTCTAAGATCAGGCACCAGCATTTGGAAAGGGTCATTATTTTTATGCTTATTTGTATCTGTTTTATTGATGTTTATTAGTATTGTGTGGGTCTATCAGGCATTTGTGTGTGTCCACAGAGGCCAGAAGAGAACATCCAATCTCCAGAGCTGGAGTTACAGGTAGTTGCGAGCTGTTTCATGTGGGTGCTGAGAACTGAACTCTGGTTCCCTGGAAGAACAGTGTCTTAGGGTTATTATTGCAGTGGAAAACACTATATATATAAAAAAAAAAGCTGGAGAGGAAAGGTTTATTTTCCTTACACTTTCATATCTCTGTTCATCATGGAAGGAAGTCAGGACAGGAACTCAAGCAGGGCAGGAACCTGGAGGCAGGAGCTGATGCAGAGGCTGTGGAGGGATGCTGCTCACTGGCTTGCTCCTCATGGCTTGCTCAGCCTGCTTTCCCACAGAACCAAGGACCACCAAGCCAGGATGACCCTACACCCACAGTGGGCTAGGCCTTCCCCCATGATGACTAATTAAGAAAATGTCTTACAGTGGATCTTATGGAGGCTTTTCTCAATTAAGCTTTCTTCTAGTCTGTGTGTCAATTTGATGTAAGGCCAGTCATTATAACCAGCAAAATTTCTAGCTTCTGCGCCATCTCTCCAGGCCCTGAGAGGTTCTTCTTGCTGTATCCATATGTGGAAGAAGGCACAAAAGCAAGAGAGAAACCAGTTCCCCTCAAGCCCTGGTATCTCTTCACAGGAGAGGAGCCTTGCGGACTAATTACCTCTTAAACTTCAAACCTTAGAGGCTTCATCTCCATGTCTGTCACACAAAATGCTTCTGAATTTTGGAGGAGAAATAGTCCAACCATAGCAACACATCAGTAGAGAGTTACCACACAGGGAACAGCCTTACCCCCACTATAACATGAATTCTGGTTCTACTGAAAGAGACTCAGAACCAGATACAGGGAAAGGCTGCAGTATCAGAGAGAGGAAACACCACAGTCAAATCTTACCCAGCTATCTTCCAGCTTCCTCAGCCTCACTCCTGGTAGCTTCTAATTGCTGCTGGTTTCCTAAGCCTGCCTTAAATACCCAGCTGTGTCCCATCCAGGTTAAGATTAAAGGCATGAGCTACTCTATTTGGTAGTCAGCCTTGCACTCACAGAAACACAGAAAGATCTCTGTCTCTAGAGTTATGGGATTAAGGGTGTAGGTCACCACTCCTGGCTTTCTCTGTGCTGGGATTAAAGATGTGTGCCTTGAAGCCCATCTGTTTGGCCTTGTACTCACAGAGGTCCAGAACTCCCAGAGCTATGTCTGCCTAGTTTTTGACTGTGGGTTGATCTCTTGATATTCCAGGTTTTATTAAATATGTAACATATCACCACACCCCACTGTCATGTAAGAACATAGAGAAGGCATCAGCTACAAAGCGGAGGTCCTTCCCCCAAACACCACCATTTTCTGGAATCCTGATCTAGAATTTTCTAACCTCCAGGACTACAAGTAGATAAATTTATGTTATTCATAAATCACCTGGTTTGTGATATTTTGTTACAGGTTCACAAATGGACTAGTACACAAATATGAGATCACACCAAAAAAAGGTATGTCTACCAAATACATTAAAACTATGTTCTACAGTTAGAACATCACCTGACTTCTTATTTTACATAAAATAAAATCTGGGGGCACTGGAGAGTATGTAACAGCAGGCAAGCTGGGGAAAAATGTCAAACTTGAGTAATAACCAATATGGTGATTAAGCTTCATTTTTTTCTCTTCCATAACTACTGGCTTGAAATTAAAGGAATAGACTCCTGGAGAGATGACTGGGTGGCTAAGTCACTATTGTTCTTGCAGAGGACACAGGCTTCCCAGCACCTACATGGTAGCTCACAACTGTTCATAAGTTCTGACCTTCACAGGCACAAGGCAGGCACACAGTTCACAGACATGCATGCAAGCAAAACACTCATACAGATAAGATTCCTAAGATTAAATAGATCTTTATAAAAAAATTAAGAAAGGGGTAAAAGAGAATTTCCAATATTATTTTCTCTATTTTTAGCATATGGCCCCAAGACAGATGCAGACAAGAGAAGTTTATGAGAACACAGAGAAGTTAAAAGTTCCATTTATAGTCAATGTACTAGGGGATGGAGAACCTAGACAGCAGATTATGCAGAGAAAAGCACTGCAGAGGCAGCTGGGAAATGGATCTTTAAACTTGCGCATGGGGAGAACTTGAAGCAATCTAGCAATGTCTTTGGAAAAGGCATGGCATTAAACCATCATGCAGGTCCAAGACTGGCCCAGAGGTGCTCCATCTATGTATGGTGAAGACCCAAACTACACTGAAAAGCCTTTGAAATGTAATCAGACAATGGCATCATATCTCACATAAGCCTGGTCAGAAAGGATAGCACAAGAAAACAAACAAAATTGATATTTTCTAGAATGTTAACAAGACTCGATACAATATCTCCAGGACACAATCTAAAATTATTTCACACACACACACACCCCACCACCACCACCACACACACACACAAATTGAAAATCTTCAACAACTTGCAAGGAAAAAGACAACCAATAAACACCAGCCCTAAGGAAATGCTAACATTAAATTTTCCAAGGTAAGATCTTTGATGTACAGGACATTTACTACCATGACTTTCAGTGCATTGCCAAAACCTCAGATTCATAGTCTTCTGGACATTCATTGCGACCCTGGAAGTTGTAGCTTCCTATAAGTTTGGCTTGGCTGAATCACAAAAGAAGGCATATATAGATTTCTAAAGAAATTATGATTCCATGAGAGATTTTGAAAGATAAAGGCTGGTATCTGTTACAGCACAAAGTTATTTTATAATGTAAAGAATTCTTTGGATTGGGCTCCAACAATGTCCATCAACAACCTGTGTTCCTAAACTCTGAAACATAAATATTCAGGCTAAGGAGTAGCTTCTCTCAATAAACAATTAATTTTTCCAAAGGTTTAGCAGTAGCTATTATAACTTGAATGCTTTATAACACCAAAGTAAACACATTAAAAATATATGGAAAGATAACAGTTCAAATTTAAAAAACAATAAGTTAAATACTTTCTCTTTTTCTTCAAGACAGGATTTCTCTATTTTCCCTGGATGTCCTGGACTCTCTATGCATACTATGATGGCATCTACAGACACACCAGACAGTCCTGGTGATCTTTTAAGAGGCCCTGCTATAGAGCCAAGCACTGGAGTAGGGCCTATGAACAGCCAGTCTGCAACTCAGTGGGGGACTTGGTATAAATGCCTGCAGCACAGCCCAACAACTTTCTAGAGCTGGAGTGGGTAGGCACAGCCTGGCCAGTGCCTGTGGGTGTGAGACTTGGCTTTCATACAAGGGCAAGCAGTGGCTGTGATGCAAACCCAGTGGGATAACCTGCTGAACCAACCTGAGGGAGTGGAGCCAGCTGCCAGGGCCATGTGCTAAGCAGAGCCACAGAAGGACAAAAGAAACATTTTCCTGGAGCTACCACAGTGAGCAGATGCTACAGTCTCTCTGGTAGGCTTGTGAGTGTCTGCTGTATGTGACTGATCCTTCTTGTCAGGTCAGTTGAGGGGGGCAAGGGTAGCCCCTTTAAGCCTTGGTTCTGACAGTCAGAGAATGGACTACAGGCATACAGAAAGCCAAGTCCAAGCCAAAAAAACCTCTGAGCAGGTACAGTATGATTTAAAATATACTTAGGTGGTGGCCGTGGACGGGGATTTCTACTCTCAACAAAGGCTCAGAACTTTCGGCAGTCAGGGGGTGCACCAGTAAGTCCTCAGGTAAATTGGGGAACCGAGACCAGAGCGGGGGAATAATTTGCTCTACTCGGTAGATAAAGAGAAAGCGGGATAAGATTCGCTGACGAGTGAATTCAAAGTAAAAGTAAAAACAGATTTATTACAAAAGGCATAATTTTAACCATGGGCACGTCCTCTTCGCACCCAATTTTTTGGCTCTTAAGGAGCTGCTTCATTGCATTTCTTGAGCCTGGGTGCAGGCTCTCCTCCGCCATATTGAAAAGCGACCAAGAGGGGCAGAGTCAGCAATTAAAGTGACACCGACCTTTTAAAAGCTCTTTGCATTATGAAATGACTAAAGATTTTCAATAAAAACAGATTCAGACTCTCAAAACCTCTAAACGGGGAAGGAAATAAAGATAAAGGCCACATAAAGATAGTAGATAAACAGAGAATCTGGATAAGGGTTATTGCATTTACTTTCAATTTCTTGACTTTTGGTGAGCTAATTGCAGAGAGACAATTGATTGCTAAGGCTGCTAAGTTAAACAAATGCAAGTACTTTGAAGATGTCTTTTCTTTGAAGTCTGTTTGTAAGAATATGTTACTTGGGAAAGGAGTTTCTGCTTTTGTCTCCATGGAGAATCAAGGCCTGTTGATTGGTTCTGGGTGGGTGTGGTTCCATTTGCCGAGGCCACCTGAAGCTGATAGGAGGCTGTCTTTATTAGCACTGCAGTGAGGCAGTAGTGGGTGGCCAGGCCGCCTTAAGATATTTCTGAGTCCACTTCACTTGCTAGCAGCAGGAGAGATTCGTGGGCTCCCCCACCATAAAAAAAGAAAAAAAAGGAAGGAAAAAGGAGGATCCAGATAGAGAAGAATGCTGCAGATCCCCAGCATGTCAAACCGTGCCTTCGGCTCCCCCTCCCTATGCAGAAGGTGGGAATGGCAATTTAGGGCGTGCTTTCAGCCCGGGGGCATGGAAGGCAGTCAGAACAGAGTTACGCTTAGCTTACATAATGTTTCAAGATCCACAAGGAAATTGATACGAGGAGGCCTTAGATTTCAAAGTGTTAAATCTCTGGCTGAGTCAGTACGGACTTACGGGATCATGGGGATCATGGCCTCATTCACTGTAGCCCAGGTGGAGGCTTTTAACAAGCACTGCATGAAACCCAGTGATTGGAGTGGGCTTGCGTGAACATGCTGCTCAGCCAGGGTCAATTTGCTAATCAACAGACAGGCTACCAAGTTCAAGTTTATGAACAGATTAATAAAATTGGTATTAAGGCATGGAAGGTCTTACCAAATAAGGGCGAGGTGAGTGGTAACCTCACTAAGATTTTGCAGGGTCCCATGGAGCCGTTCTCAGACTTTGTTGCTTGTATGGTTGAAGCCACAGGCAGAATTTTTAGGGACCCAGAATGCAGCAATGCCTCTGATTAAGTAGCTTGTTTATGAGCAGTATATCAAGGAGGCTGGAGAGATGGCTCAGAGGTTAAGAGCAATGACTGCTCTTCCAGAGGTTTTGAGTACAATTCCCAGCACCCACATGGTGGCTCACAGCCATCCTAAGTGAGAGCAGGTGAGCCTAAGTTGTTTACATTCCAGCCACCTGGGGAATTTCCACCTGTGTGCTCTGCCTTGGGTATATGTTTGAGCTTGAGGCACTCAGTAAGCGGCATTCAGCATTCTCACTGCACGAATGACCCAGCAGTCTTGTAGGTCTAGTCGGTGTGTCTTTAAATCTCCAGGCCTGGGAGGCCAGTGTACTCTGAATAATCTTTCTGCCAATGTAGCACAAGCCCTGGAAATATGCTGGGCTGTGTGTAACTAGTATACAATATGGCAATTTTACCTGTGCTACAAACTTGTCTAAGCAATTGTCTAGTTATCTTTTAGGTAATTGGACAGGAGAATTCGACAACCTGATGGAGCAGCTGAGGGTGACTATCGTCACAGTGAACTCAACCCTCGACCCAGGTGGATGCCGGACTGGTGACTTTGAAGCCATGAACCATCTTAAGGAGTGGGCAGGTCTAGGAGCCTTGACACTTAGTATGCCTGTGGTGTATCTGCCGAATTTAGGTTTTCCCAATGTTGCAACGCAGCCATAATTATTCAAGCCTTTACAGCCGTTAAAGCAGGACAGTCCCCTTATGTTTGACTGGCTACCTTAAAGGATTAATTTTTCTAAGCACAGGATGCGAGGCTTGAGCACTGCACTTGGGACCCGCCGAGACTTGGGCCCCAAGAAGAGCACGCCTGATTGCATGTGGGTTGATACCTTGTGTCCCACCTCTGTGAAAAAGGGTATCGGACGGGTCTGGTACTCATCAGGTGGATGACACCTGAGTGAGGTTCAGTGCAATGTCCCTGGTCCACTCTACAGAGATCAGGCCTCTATTCTTGCCTGTTGCTATAAATAAATAAGGGGGAACTGTGGAGAGCTGCGTGTAGTCATGCCTTAAAAGATGGCGCTGGCTTCTGCCCTCCACCTTCTACATGGTGAGTGCTCTCAGTGACAAACTATCCCATAATTCACTAGGCTGAGGATCTGGCTTGCTTCCTCGTACCTGAACCTACAGGCAGTGCCCACATGGTGTACTGGGGTTGGCTGCCCAGAGGCTATTTAGGCTGCAGGCAGGTTTTCTCCAGAAGCAGAAGAAGCAGAATGAGAGAGAACACATAGTCAGTCAGTCTCCATCATAAGTAAGTAAGTCAGAAGTCAGAAATCAAGGTTCCTGAATAAAACTGCTGAAAGAAGAGCTGGGTGTCACGTTTTCCTTATAGGACGAGGTGGGCGTGCGACACTTAGGTGCTGAAGAAAGAATAGAAAATAGACAAAGACAGTCATGAAAAAAATAAGCAATAGCTTGAAAATAATAACACGAAGTTGTGGCGAGCCGCTTCTGGCCTGCAGAACGACAAGTCACCACACGCACGATTCTTCTTGGATCACACTTTATTGGAGTACAGCTCAGTTGTGAAATGGTGGAAAGAAGACCCCGAGCCTGAGATTCAGCCTGCTTATATAGGGAAGCCTGGCGCATGATTGGTGCCCATCACAATGCCTCATTAACATATGGCTGGTGATTGGTTCAAAGTAATACTCATTAGCATATTTGAGGATCGCATCGGATAGGTCCTTTGTCACTGCCTAATTAGTATCAGCACATCGGATTGGTCACTACTCAATGCCTAATTAGCATAAGCGGCAATAGGATGTTCCAGCAAGTTGTGCAAAGGCAAACCGCGCCCTACATCTCCCCCTTTTTTGTTTTCTAATGGCACAAACAGGATATAGCCCATACAGGTGTTCACCTCATGATGTGCCCACTGCTCAAAGGCTGTTTCCTGCTGCCAGGATCCCCGAGACGCCTTCCTGCGTGCAAGGCCAGTAAAGGCAGCAGGGTGCAAAGGCCGTCTCAGAGAAGAATGATTCCCTATAGAGGTGCAATGGCAGCTAAAGCCTCTCTGTGCAAGGGCAATCATTGTAAATTCTTCAGGGCGGAGAGCCAGGCTGCGGGGGAGTGCCCTGCATCAACAGCCAAAAGTACCTAAGTGAGTAGTACCTTTTCTCGACGTGCTCTGATGCGAATACGGCAAACCAGCCAGAGGCAAAAAACAATCCCAAATAAACAGCAGGCTGCAAAAATTCCTACTCCCACCCACTCCTTGAAAAAGGAAAAGGCAGAAGTGAGCCAAGAAGTAAAGTCCCCAAGTGTAACAGGCTCCAATCTTGTAGCATTCAAGCGTGCGATCAGGAACTTTTGCTTTAGGATCATCTTCTCATCTTCCATAGACCAATTCCCACTTTCTGCCTGAATCAGGGGGAAGACGGTCAGGAGTATCCATATCAGCATCATCCTTAGAGTCGTCCTCAACATGTCAATCTTGATGGCACCCAGACTGGCTCCTGATTCTGTGGAGAAACACATAAAGATCCCCTGGATCGAGTGATAACGCGATCCGGGCCTTGCCATTGGTTAGAAAGTACATCCTTCCACATAACTTTGCCTTAATTGTTGGGTTCTGACGTCATATGATGTTCGGCGATGGTTTCATTTTTATCATTTAAATTTAGAAAATTTATAGTGAATAAGGCAAGAGAGAGCCTTTGTTTGGGGGTGCAATTCTCTGCTATTCCCCCTTTTTGTTTTTGTAGGAAATCCTTGAGTGTACGATGTGCTCGCTCTATTATCCCTTGCCCTTGTGGATTATAGGGCAGGCCTGTGATATGTTTCACTTGCATTTTG
>PVIH01007468.1:0-70409 GCA_004025045.1 Sigmodon hispidus | reverse complement strand
TGTTTTCAGTGTATCAGGCTTGCCCCAAGCTGCCCAAGCTTCAAGGCAGTGGATAGTAACATTGTGAACCCTTTCCCCAGAAAGAGGTGTAGCGTGCATTACCCCAGAACATTTATCAATGGAAACATGCACATACTGAAGCTTTCCAAAGGATGGAACATGGGTAACATCCATCTGCCAAATTTCAAGTGGAAAAATGCCTCTGGGATTAACCCCTATTTTCTGAGCAGGCAAGAATTGCACACAAGCAGAACACCTTTTCACAATATTCCTAGCGATCTCTCTAGAAATTTTAAATTTAGTTCTTAAAACTGCAGATGAAACATGGTATAAGCTATGAAACTCTCGCGCTTGTGTTTCAGAGTCCAATGCCACAAAAGCACGTGTTGCCAGATCAACTTGTTCACTGGCTTTTGCCATAGGACCAGGCAACAAAGAGGGAGCTCGGATGTGAGTAATATAAAAGGGATTGGATCGATGCAAAATCTCACCTCTTATTCCTGTTAAAAGTGAGGCTACCATACTAGAGGGTTTAATATAGGAAAGAATTTCTAAATTTTTAACAGCATTCACCACATATGATGAATCGGATACCAAATTAAAAGACTCAGGAAAACATTTAAAAACCTCTAAAACTACTTGACATTCTACTATTTGGGGAGGATTTGGACGGCACTCAACAGTTACAGGTGAGCCTCCTTGCACCATGTAGGCTCCTTTCCCAGTCTTAGACCCATCTGTGTAGATGGTTAAGGCATTGCTCAACGGTTGCTTCCTCATGATCCGAGGAAACACCACAGGCTGCTGAACTACGAATCTTAAAAGTTCACTCTTGGGCAAATGATTATCAATTGTACCAGAAAAGACACAAACCAATATAGCCCATTCTGAGGTAGTGGCAGTCAATATCTCTACTTGTTCTTTTGTATAAGGGACTATAAGTCAATCAGGTGTCTTGGCAAAAGATGCAATAGATTGTTTAATGCCTAATAACGCAACCTCAGCCATCATAGATGGATAGTGAGACAAGTTTCTCATCCCTGTAGATTTAGTATGAATTCACAGTAGAGGCCCTTCTTGCCAAAGAACACCAGTTGGAAAGCCTAAAGTGGGGAGGATACACATCCAAATGGACTTGGATTCATCACAGAGCACCAACTGTGCCTTAGTAATTGCTTGCTCTACCTTTTGAAGTACTATTTGAGCCTCTGGGGTTAGCTGACATGGGGAATTAAGATCTGGATTTTCCTCTAAAATATCAAATAAGGGTTTAAGCTCAAAGCGAGTTAATTTCAAATATGGCTGAATCCAATTTATATCCCCAAGCAATGTTTGAAAATCATTTGAAGTCCTTAAACAATTGGTCCTAATTTCTACCTTTTGTGGTCTAACATGTTCATTCTGAATAATAGCTCCTAAAAGTTCAATTAGGTTCCCTGAGACCTCCCCCTTATTGGGAAGGGCTCACCAAGCCTTCATATTGATGGTGTTTATTTGATTATAAACTTCCATAGGATATACTGTCTGATTATTTATCCATTGTCCTTGCCCTAACAACATATCTGCACTCCATGCTGGCTGCCCATTGGCAGCATTCTCCCGGGCTTGACTATGTGCCAGATCAGTCTAAATATTGCCCAGGATTGAATCACGGTTTTGCTAAGCTACTCCATTTACTAGGCGTCATGGCAGATCTACTCAATGCCTCAACCTGTGCTACTGTAAAAGACACAGCAGTGCCATAAGTGTGGACAGACTCTGCCAGGGATTTCACTGTCTTAAAATCTAAAAGCTCGTGATACCTTTGCCCCTGGTTATCTTGAAAAACTGGAAAAGCCAGCGACACGCTAGGACGCAGCTCACACTGGACTCTCTTCCACACTTTTGTGTTGTCCGGTGGCTTAGAACAGATACCCTCACCAGGCTGGCAATACAGAGGGGGGGCAATAGGCGCAGTAGGGGAAACAAATCGTAATTGCTGACTCCGCCCCTCTTGGCTGCTTTTAACCCATCTATCTCTCCCACTGCTAGCAAACAGAGCAGACTCAGAAAAAAAAGAAAAAAAATCTTAATGAAGCAGCTCCTTAAGAGCCAAAAAAATTGGACATGAGGTTAAAAACCTCATCCTTATATAACCTTTAATTTCTACCTTAATTTAACACTCACACCATTACTTCTTCAACAGCTCTTTCAAAGCTATGGCAATCAGGTGACAGAAACTTACACCCATATCCTTGCCTATTTAAAACCCTTTATATCCTAAACAACCCAAACTACCAACGGGTTAGATCCGCTCATCAGCAGATGCCCCGTTCTCTGCTTTTTTCTACAAGCAGAGTTTTCCTGCTTAATGCAGGTCTCACTATTTTCCTGTGAGACTTACCGGTTAACCCTCCTGATTACTGCAGTTCTGAATCTCCTTCAGATTCTTCTGCAGCAACCTCACCGATGGTCCACTCCGTGTGTCGAGTTCTGAATTGGTCTTCTCTGCGAAGGCGCGAAGATTCCCGGGTTTCGGCGCCACTTGTGGCGAGCCGCTTCTGGCCTGCAGAACGACGAGTCACCACACGCACGATTCTTCTTGGATCACACTTTATTGGAGTACAGCTCAGTTGTGAAATTGTGGAAAGAAGACCCCAAGCCTGAGATTCAGCCTGCTTATATAGGGAAGCCTGGTGCGTGATTGGTGCCCATCACAATGCCTCATTAACATATGGCTGGTGATTGGTTCAAAGTAATACTCATTAGCATATTTGAGGATCGCATGGATAGGTCCTTTGTCAATGCCTAATTAGCATCAGCACATCGGATTGGTCACTACTCGATGCCTAATTAGCATAAGCGGCAATAGGATGTTCCAGCAAGCTGTGCAAAGGCAAACCACACCCTACACGAAGTCTTTAAGACAAAAATAAAGTAATATAAAAAGAATGTCATAAAGGGATGGAAAATATCATAGCACAGGGTTTTCTACCCTATACAGTGCTTTATTAACTTTAAATTCTTTAAATGCTAATGAACAAAAATTAATAGCTACTGAAAGACATTAGATGGTGGGGAAAAACTGCTGAATTAAACCAGCCTATATATTTTAAGGGCATTTTAACTTCAGAATGAAAATCAGGAAATGTATTGTGTTAAGGGAAAGGTTATGTCTTTGTTTACATGGAAAATAAAAAGCTATAGATTCCTTCAAAATTAATAAAGATCAGATTTAACCAGGGAAGACATCCTGAAAATGTTGGCTGCAGATATGAAGGAAAAAAAACAAGAAAAACTGTAAGACAGGGGCTGATCTCGCTACATGGGACAGTTTTGAGACTGGATGAGACATGATAAATCTCATTAGCTACAGAGTCCTCATGACTTATTACATGTCATCCTTTCATATGGCATGAATGTATATTTATATTACAGTTTGGTTATGCAGTCCAAATGGACTTACAAAGTTAACAGATACTTTTTGTCTGCTCAAACAAATAGCAGAGAATTATCTTTAGATGATTTATGCACATTGTATATTCCATACTTGTATATATGTATGTTACCTTTGAAAGTTTGTGTGTTTTCAGAACAAAAGGACCAGATACCAATAAAGACAAAACAAGTAGCCCAGGTGATTCAGCTTCTCAGAATGCTTCCATTGCTGTTTTCTCAAAATCCTGCATCCAGGACAACTTTAAAGTGGCTAGTTAAGATGGTCCAGCCTCAAAGACTACTCCAGCCAGGCCTTCAGCACTACACTTTCCCATCACAAAGAGACTGGACAACAAATGATACAGCTAGCTCTCCCAGGGCTTGACAATTATTTCTAATTTTCTAAGAGTTCCCTAAAGATGTTGATGCCACCAGACAGCATAAAACAATTTGGAGAACATGATGCCCACATTCCCAAGAGGTGGGATGAGTGTTTTTGATCATTTGGTGGGTTATGGATATTTGTTGTTGTCTAGGGGTGTTGATTCCAAGTTGTTATTAGTAATGGTTGAGAAAAACTAAGCAAAGAAGGTTGGACTCTGAGAATTTCTTCCTTTCTTTTTCTTTTTCCTATCCTCCTTTCTTCTCATCTAGTATTTGGGAAAAGAAAACTAGAGGGGGCTGGAGAGATGGCTCAGCGGTTAAGAGCGCCGTCTGCTCTTCCAGAGGACCCGGGTTCGATTCCCAGCACCCACATGGCAGCTAACAACTGTCTGTAGTTCCAGTTCCAGGCAAACACCAAGGCAAATAAATAAATAAATAAATAAATTAAGTTTAAAAAAAAAAAAAGAAAAAGAAAACTAGAGAATGAAAAGAAAGAAGGGAGAATATAGGAATGATAAAAGAGTAGATTATTGAATCTTCTTTAAACTAAAAGGCAACTACTAGTCTCAACTATTTTACATTGATATGTACATTTGTATATTGTTACAAATTTAAGGTTATTTTTGTTACAACATATTGTATAATGTTTGTGCTCTTCTTTAAGAATTGTACCTATGAAACTCATTTAAAAATGTAAAGTTCTAGTCCTTGAAAGCTACTATTACAAACTGTTTAGGATAGTTAAGAAATAAAGGTTAGTAGTTAGTCACCTAAAACAAACAAATTTGTAGTCATGTTAGATATGTTTTCAAGGTCAAACAGATTTTAGACAGATAGGTGGTCTTCAAACACTTCAGAGACTTACAGATATGGCATTTAAAGATGATTTAATAACACAAGGCTTTTCATGACAGTAAGACATGTCTGCTCCTGTCAATATCAATCTACTTCAGAGAAGATAACGAGTATTGAAGAACCTCAATTTGGAGTTTGCTTTATTGTGACAAAGCTAGCTACTGCGCAAGAAGGTGCCTTTGTCTTAACTGCTGTCAGTATGCTGTCCAAATTGGACAAGCAGGACACAAAGGAAGTCAACTATCACACTTTGCCATGACAAGGTAGACCAGTTCTTCAAAATTCTTGTTTCACAGAAAAATCTGTCAGATATTCTATTCTGGGCCTATCTGCTGAAGATGAATGCCCCAGTGTTTCAGAGGAACCCTGTGTGACTGTTCAGGCAGCCAGCTGTCTCTGTCATTCCTGTAATTTTGGAAGTTTCTCACTCTGCAGTCCTTTTTTACTCAGGTAATTTATATCCTTCTCAGGTTTCTGATGGTGTTGAAGACTGGATAGTTATAGTCTTATAGTTTTCCTTGTTACCAAATTTAAAAAATAAACTCACAAAAAAAGATGCCAAGTTTATAAAGGTTGAGAGACATAAAAGCTTAAATTGTTTATCTAAGAAAATGTTTTAAGGTCGAGGCTGGAGAGATGGCTCAGTGGTTAGGAAAATGTTTTAAGGTCTAAAAAGATATTTTTAGATTGTTAATACAAATTATGATAGAAATTGATTTAGGTATAAAACTTTGAACTCATCAATATAGAATAGATAATAGAGTGCTTTCTCCAAAGTTGCTAAATACAAATAGACTGAACACTGTGAATGTAATTCTTACCTGATAATTATTCTTATTGTATATAGTTTATTGATGTTAGAAGAAGAGCCTTTTATTGGGCTACAAAGGAGAGATATTAAGATAATCTTTTTGTGCACTGTGTGAAGATGTGTCTCTGTTTAACCTCACTTGTCTAAGGCACCTTCTGATTGGTTTGTTAAAGAGTTGAATGGCCAATAGCTAAGTAGGGAAGAATAGGTGGGCTTTAAGGGAGAGACAAGAACTCTGGGAAAGAATCAGAATTGTTGAACATATGGGACTGAGGAGAGATAGTGAGCCATGTGGCAGAATGTAAATTAATATAGATAGGGGTTTTAAGCTTAAGGGTTAGTTGTTAACAAGCCTAAGCTAAGGCCAAGCTTTCATAATTAATAAAAGGTCTCTATGTCATTATTCAGAACTGTCAGTCCAAAGAAAAACCTGTTACATTAAAGTTTCAGGAGGCATTTAATAGAAAATAGAAATAATAGAATCAGTGAGCCTAAAGAAAGATTCACAGGGACCAAAGCAATGGTTCAGGTGTTAAGAGCACATATACTCACAGGGCTGTGATGGTGGCACATCCCTTGAATCCCAGCACCCAAGAGGCAGAGGCAGACAGATATTTGTAAGTTCAAGGCCAGCCTGGTATACAGAGCTAGTTGCAGGACATCCCAAGCCACACTGAGAAATTCTGTCTTGAGAAAACAAAACAAAGCATACACTCTTACAGAGGACTCAAGTTCAATATCCAGTACCCATACCAAGTGGCTTTCAACAACCTATAACTCCAATTCCAGGGAATCCAATGTCCTAACCCCCATACACATACAAATAAATAATGAAAATATTTTTTAAAGATAGATCCGTGGTCATTCTATAGTCTAAAATAGAGAGAAAAGGGACTGCTGTTAAGGTGAGTTTGCAGCTGGTTAGAGTTTACCTGGATAATGTTGAAGATGGATCTCTGGATGGCCTGAACCTCCCCCTTCTCCTACATGTGTGGTATTTTCTTTCTTTCATTTCTGCCTTGTCATACCTATCAGAGGAAATCAGGGCTGTGTGACGTCAGCTTGCCTGGTCAATGGGTTGGAGTCTTTTGTGTGTACAAAGGCTCAGCTTGTTCCAATTTCAATCTTGACGCTATTCTAACAAGTTGTAACAATGTCCTGTGTCTTTGCACTGTATTGTCTTTCTTTAAAAAACAAAAACAAAACCAAAACTTTATTTATTTATTTGCCTTGTTGTTTGCCTGGAATTGGGAACTGGAACTACAGACGGTTGTGAGCTGCCATGTGGGTCCTGGGAATTGAATTCAGGTCCTCTGAAAGAGCAGTCAGTGCTCTTAACCGCTGAGTCGTCTCTTCAGCCCCATGCATTGTCTTTCATAGGTCAATCCTGCTTATGGAATCAGACTTGACTTTATCTCACTTTTTGAAGAGCAGCTTTAGTCAAGGTTGAGGGTAGAAGACCCAGTTTTATTCTGCTCTCCCCTAAATTGTTCCCAAAAATGAGCTGACCTTTTGCCCAAGATTTCCATATTATATATGTTGGTTTATTCTGTACGCATAGCCAGACTGTATGGTCTATATTTAAGCATAAATGTTTCATTGTGGGTGTGGAATTTGTTTGTTTTTAACCACCCTCTAATTCCACTTAGCCCCTAACATACTCCCTCTCTCTGCCCAAGATATTCTATCCAAATGGTAGTGGGAGAAAAAGAGAAGTCGCTATTTCCACACATTCTAGGACAGGGGCTCTTAACCCTCCTAAAGTGGTGAGCCTTCAATACAGTTTCTCATGTTGTGATGATCTCTAACCTTTAAATTATTTTGTTGCTACTTTATAACTGTAATTTGCTATTGTTATTAATCATAATGTAAATATCTGATATGTGACCCCTACAAAAGGGTCATTCAACCCAAGGAAGTGCAACCCGCAGGTTGGAAACAACCATTCTAGAGGAAAAAATTATCATGGAAGGGCTCAGAGGTACTTCTTATAATATGAAGAGATGCTATGTGACTTCCTGGACATATAAAAATCTCTTCATCCTAGACAGGCACTAGGGCCATATACTAAAGGGACAATTCTAGGCTGGTGAGATGGCTCGGTGGATAGCAATGCTTGCGGTGCTGACTTGTCCAAGCCTAATGACCCACCCGAGTTTAACCCTCAAATCTCACAATGGAAAGAGAGCTGACTCCCAGACATTGTTCTCTGATATCCACATATGCTCAGTGACTTGCAAATTCTCACCCTTACATATATCATTCACATGAGCATACACACAATAATAAGTAAAAGGAAAACTTTTAAAACAGTTTCACCCTTGTCTGTCTTAGTAAATCAGTGAGTTTATTGAGATTTCTTTTATGGGAGCAGGGGAGGGTTCTGTATAGCAGCCCTGGATGTCCTGGAACTTGCTCTGTAGATCGGACTGGCCTAAAACTCACAGAGATCCTCCTGCCTCTGTCTTCCCAGTACTAGGATTATGGGTGTGCACTGCCACGCCTGGATATTGTGGTTTCTTTAAGAGAGAGAGAGAGAGAGAGAGAGAGAGAGAGAGAGAGAGAGAGAGAGAGATTTTTTTGTTATATATACAGTATACTGAAGAGGGTACCAAATGTCATTATAAATGGTTGTGAGCCACCATGTGGTTGCCAGGAATTAAACTCAGGACCTCTGGAAGAACCTCTTAACCTCAGAGCCATCTCTCCAGCCCCAATATTGTGGTTTCTTATGGAGTAAAGCTGAGGGTTACTTACAGGAACATTGATGAGTCAAGAACAGCTACATCACCAGAAGATCGACCCAGCATGGGCAATAACTTACAAAAGCTATGTCTGTGCCTCTCCCTACACATCTTGCAGGCAGCTCAGCCCCCATGCTCTCTTCTCCCTAGCAACTGTTACTGTGAAGTGACCTTGGAGAGGGACCTTGAGACTCTGTAGTTTCATTAGCTTCCTGAGCCCTGTAAGCTTTACTTACTTCCTAAATATTTTATGTTTCATTTACTTCCTGAGTGGCGTGAGTTTCCCTATTCTCTCCAAGAGGGACTATATCTAGTCAGAGAAAACAGCTGTACAACATGAGAAAAGGACAGCATCAGAAGCCTTGATTCTTGCTACCATGCTACCACAGGAAACCTTTATGACCTTGAGCAGGACAAGAGCAGAGAACTTTGAAGCTCTGAGTAGCTTCAGCCACCATGTGATGAAACTTTATATGCAGAAATTACACTTCTAGGGGAGATATAACTTGCTTCAAGACTTGAAGTTGGTTAATAGCAGAGCTGACTGCGATGCACAGGATTTTCCAACAGATGCTCTCTCCATGGTCCCACACCCAGAGCCTTAATTTCCACACCATATGAGAGCATTGCAAGGCTTATAGAAAAGATCAAATGTGTTAATGATAAAGAAAGCTGCTTAAAAATAAAAATTAACATTCAAACAAGAGCTTACTGACTTTTCTGGCAATCCCACTGGAAATGATGTTCTGTTGTGTCCCAGTAGAAGGTCATAGCTCACAGGAAGTCTGTGTTCACCTGTCCACCTCTCCAGGGGCCTGCAAACTTTTAATAGCAGCATTGGACAGGAGCCAAGGCTGCTGCTGCTGCTAATGAGGCTCACTGGAACCACTTTAAAAGTTGTTCTACTCAACAGCTGGCAGCAAACGTCAGATCTGACAGCACATGTGTTAAGGGATGCGGGTTACAGATAACCTACCTTCTCTCTTTCACAAGCTGATGATCACATCATTAATGGATCTAGCATTCTTACCTGGCCTACTATGGGGATTTATAACATTTTTGTTAAAAGATAAAAATAATAATTTAAAATAAAATTTCTTGAAGGGTAGGAGAGAAGTGAGAGGCATGTCTGAGCTATAGCTCTGTGTTCAGTGCTGATCAGTTTTTTGATTTTTGGTTGTTTTGGGGGGGGGTTCTCCCTGAGACAGGGTTTCTCTTTGTAGTCCTGGCTGTCCTGGAACTCACTCTGTAGACCAGGATCACCTGAAACTCACAGACATGCACCACCACTGCCTGGCAAATTACATTAGAAGCCTGCATAGGTGTATATGCTTTTTTTGTTTTGTTTTGTTGAGGCAGGGTTTTTCTGTGTAGCTCTGGATATCCTGAAACTCACTCTGTGTAGACCAGATTGGATTTGAACTCAGAGATCTGCCTGCCTTTTTTTTTTTTTTTCAGATCTCTCTCTCTCTCTCTCTCTCTCTCTCTCTCTCTCTCTCTCTCTCTCTCTCTCTGTGTGTGTGTGTGTGTGTGTGTGTGTGTGTGTGTGTGTGTGTGTATGACCTTGGGGGCCAGAAGAGGGCACTGGATTGCTTGAAGCTGGAGCTACTAGCATGTAAGCCACACACAGGTGCTAGAACTGAACTCCGGTCTTCTGCAAGAACAGTACACAGCTCTTAGCCATTGAGCCATCTTTCCAGCCTCTCAAACATTTTAATATTATTCAAAAGCCAAAGTTCAAAGTCTCCTCTAAGACTCAAGGTAAACTCTTAGCTTCGAGCCCCTGTAAAATCAAAACTAAGTTGCATCCTTCCAAAATAAAATAGTGTTCATTCCCACTTGAAAATAAGAAAGAAAAGATTTAGCCAAAATGTCTCATGACAATATGTGAGTCCAAAGAGTTTGGATAGTCTCTTATGGCTGCAATCCACATGGCCTCTCTCAGGCTGGCTTTGCTCACTGTTTGAAGCTTTCTCTGGTAGATATCCCATGGTCCTGACATTTCTAACTCCCTGAGATCTCAGTTGTGCCTTTGGCTTCACCTTCTGCATTGCCTTCTCTGGTGCTGTTTGCCATTAATTATTTTTTAATAGTTATTTTTTTAAAGATTTATTTATTATATATACAGAAGAGGGAACCAGATGTCATCAAAGATGGTTGTGAGCCACCATGTAGTTGCTGAGAATTGAACTCAAGACCTCCAGAAGAACAGTGAGTGCTCTTAACCTTAACCTCTGAGCCATCTCTCCAGCCCCTGCCATTAATTATTAACCATTAACTGCCCATATCTGCTTGAGGAGGAGTGTAGAAATGTGGTCTCATGAACCATCCAGGTCAAGTGCCTGATTTTTGCAGATGACCTCAGCAGCTGAGTTCATGTGTATGGCTGATGTGGGATGTCTTCTGAATTCTGTGAATGTAGCTATTACCATTGGTTAATAAAGAGGCTGTTTTGGCCTATGGCAAGGCAGCTTGGAGGCAAGTGGAAAATTCAAGTGGAGATAAAAGAGAAGAAGAATGGAGTCAAAGGGATGCTGCAGGCTGCCAATAAGAAGGCAGGATGTAATGGAACACAGGTAAAGCTACAGATCCACGAGGTATGCACAGATTAATAAAAATGGTTGAATTAAGTTGTCATAAGCCAAACAGTTTGTAATGAATATTAGCCTCTGAGTAATTATTTTATAAGCAGCTATGGGACCACGGGTGGGAGAGATTTGTCCAGACTGAAGAGCTTGGACAGGACAGAAACTTCCAAGTACAAATGGTATTCTAATATGGGACACATACATCCCCATAAAGCCTGAGGAAGTTTTAAAAATATTCTAAATGCACAGAAACAGAACAACACTGTGCCTTCTAGTCTCAGTCTCAGAGACCAATCTCCAGCAGCTGCCTGTGAGATGTCACCAGCCACTGCCATGAGCTGAGCAGTGTGGCTGATTTCTGCAGTCTCTCTTATGGGCTGTGGTACAGAGAGGCTTCTCCCAGCCACTGCGTTAGAGTTCGGGAGCACAACTGTGACCTTAAAAGCACAGCTCCAGGATACTTAACACTGCTTCCCAGAACTGGGAAGGTAAGCATGACTCTGGAACCTCCAATGTTGAAAAGTTGAGCAGGCTGGAACCAGCAGTCAAAGCAGCTTTTTATAGTTTAGCATTTTTAAAACTCTTCTGGTTAGAAAACGACTAAAGATAAACAATAAAACAGATTCAGATGGAGAAAACCTCTAAACAGGTTACAATGTGTGTAAAATATACATTGGTTTGGGAGACAGAAGAAAAGGGGTAGAGAAAATCCTTTAAAAAGATAAATACAGTAATAAAAATATAATAATCTATGTGAAGATGGAAAATACACAGAGTCTGAATTATATATATTGTATTTTCTTTTCAATTTTAATTGTTAGTGAGTTACCTTCAGAAAAACATTTAATTGTAAAGGCTGCTAAGTTAAACCAATATATATATTTTAAAGATAGCTACCTTGACTTTGAAATTTGGGTCTAAGAATATGTTGCTTTGAAAAAAAGGTTCTGCTTTTGTTTCTACAGAAGATGAGAACCTGTGGATTGTTACCAGGCTAATATGGTTTAATCATGAAAGACCCCTTGAAAAATCTCTAATAGGAAGAAATGGACATATCAGCTTCAAGGCTGCCAACTAAGATAATCCAGCCTCAGGGCCCCCATAAGATTGTCAGTGCTCTCAATCAATAGGAAGTAGTAATAAAAAGCTATGCCCAAATTCCCAAAATATTGTTTATAAATGTTTGCTTTCATTGTAAATTGTTAATGGTCATAGTCAATCTCTGTCTAGGAAAAAAAAGAGATATGATATAAACATAATGAAAAAGATAGATTTTTGAATCTACTTTGATCCAAAAAAACTCTTAATCTCAAAATATTTTTACATTGGTATGAATTTTGGTTTATTGATACAAATTTAATATTGATTTTGATACAGTGTATGTATTTATATATTTGCATGTATATTTCTACTCTTGTTTAAGATATTATGTTTATGCAGTTCCTTTGTAATTGTAATGTATAATTTAAAAGTGCAGATTAATAAAATTAATCATCTATGATAATCAAATTTGTATTCATGTTATATTTTTTTAGAGATACAAAGATATATTTCAATTAGATAGGTAATCTTCAAACACTTCAAAGACCTACAGAATATGGCATTTAAAATGTGCTAACAATTTAGACTTTTCTGGATGGTGAGACAGGTCTGCCCCTAGCAGCACCAATATACTTCAAGAGGATGATGGGCATTAAAGAAACTGCATGCGGAGCTTAATTTTTTTTGTAGTAAAAGTTAGCCACTGGGCAAGAGAATGTTCTTGCCTTGACTGTTTGACAGTATAATGTATAAACTGGACATGCAGGACCCATAGAAAAAATTATCTCTTAACTTTTTCAGAACAAGCCGAGATAGTCTTTAAGGTTTCTGCTTCACAGAAACTGCCAGACATTCTGCAGGTCACAGGGAGACGTGACTGATGAACTTTGCCAGAATAGGTGGAACAGTCCTTCAAGTTTCCTGCTTTGCTAAAAAGTCTGCCAGAGACTAGGCCTGTAGGCTGAAGATGGATGCCCCAATGTTACAAAGGAACTTTGGGTGACTGTCCAAGTGGCTAGATGTATCTGTCATTTTTAGAATTTGTAAGTTGCTTACAATGCCCTTCCTTACTTGGATAATATTATATTCTTCTGTGGTCTTTGATGTAATTGAAGATTAGTTATAATTATAGTTTTCCTTAGTTATATAGTAAAAGGTAAATTAAATATGAAATTATGGACTCACAAGCATAAGGTAGATTATAGGATATTTTCTATAATTTTGCTAAATACTAAGAGACTAGATATTATCGAGGTAAAGACCCACCGTGAGATATGTTTTAAGTGAGGTTTATTTTGAGAGAATCACTTACAAAGATATGTTTTAAGTGAGGTTTATTTTGAGAGAATCACTTACAAAACAGAGAAGATTTTAAAAGAAAGCGAAGGGATAAAGTTGCAACGTGCCTGAGCATTTCTATGGAAACCTCCTCCCACACGCACCGCTGGCCTGGAGCCCCGCCCCATTGTGAGAGCTCTGCGCGAGAGAACCCTGCTTCCTGTCTCTCTCCAGGTGTTGTCCGAATCTCGTTCTTGTTGATCACGCCCTTCTCAGCTTCTGCGCTCTGCAGCAACCCGT
The DNA here is from genome assembly GCA_004025045.1 of Sigmodon hispidus. Lineage (NCBI taxonomy): Eukaryota > Metazoa > Chordata > Mammalia > Rodentia > Cricetidae > Sigmodon > Sigmodon hispidus. The sequence continues at coordinate 56,991 of PVIH01007468.1, read as the reverse complement.
ACACATGAACAGTTCCTGATTTCCCACTGAGCCACGGACAGTGGCCATGTGGTAAGAAGATTAATAAAAATAAATTAAATTAAAATAAAAAAGCTAGCTAATAATGTGCTTAAAATATGGGCCAAACAGTGTTAAAATATATAAGCGTGTGATTTCATTTCTTTTGAGAGACAAAAGCCGCGGGCACACAGACCAAGTTCCAAACCACAGCTGCCACAGGTCAAGTTACAAACTCCAGACACAAACCTCCCAGACCCAAAACAGGCCAAAAAAAAAAAAAAAAACGTGGGGCTGGAGAGATGGCTCAGTGGTTAAGAGCACGGTCTGCTCTTCCAGAGGACCCGGGTTCGATTCCCAGCACCCACATGGCAGCTAACAACTGTCTATAGTTCCAGTTCCAGGCAAACACCAAGGCAAATAAATAAATAATAAATAAATAAAGTTTTAAAAAAAAAAAAAAAAACATAATACAACAAGATATTATAACTATAATTCTTTCTTGATAACTGTTTTGCTATATGTAATTTTACTATATTAAAATTGAAGCCTTCCTTTTTGATTAGACGGAAAAGGGAAGTGATGTAAGATGTCTTTCTGTATGTTGTGAATGTGCTTACTACCATTGGTTAATAAAGAGGATGTTTTGGCCTATGGCAAGGTAGCTTGGGAGCAGGTGGGAAATCCAAGCAGAGATAAAGAAGAAAAAGGGTGGAGTCAAAGGCTGCCACGCAGAAAGCAAGATATAATGAAACACAAGTAAAGCCATGAAGCCACGTAGCAATACACAGATTAATAAAAATGAGTTAAGTTGTTAAGAGCTAGTTGGTAATGAGCCTGAGTCATAAGCGAAACAGTTTGTAATTAATATAAACCTCTGAGTAATTATTTCATACACAGCTTCAAGATCACAGGTAGGAGAGCTTTGTCTAGACTGAGGGGTCCAGACAGGACAGAAACTTCCAACTACATGTGGCAGCCCTGCTGTTCCATAGGACAAGACTCATCTGGATCTTACTTTTCCCATCTCCCTCTTTAGTGATGTTTCCTGGGCTTTGGAGAGTCTGTTGTAGATGGCCCATTTAAAGCTGAGCGTTCAATAGTCACTTTTTCTCGGCACTTTGAAAAGCTGAGTCTCAATATGAACTGCTGCCCACTACAAAAAGAAATTTCTCTGAGAAAGACTTAGAGCATCCCTAGGCTATGGGTATAAAGTATTTTAAAGATATTTGAAAAAGCAAAACTACAAAAAAAAAATCCAGACATAGTGACCTATGCCTTAATGCTATAGGCAGTGATAGTCATTATCTGTGAGTTCCAGGCCAGCTTGATTTACTCTGTAAAAACAAACAATCTGATAAAAAAAAAAAAAAAAAAAAAAAGACTGGGCTGTAAAACCAGATGTGGTACACAGCTTTAATCCTAGCACTCAGGAGGCAGGCAGAGCTTGAGTATGGGTCCTCAGCACCCATGTAACCACCAAGAGAGCTTGGCAGATGAAGACAGGACAGCCCCAGGCAAGCCAGATAGCTAGACTGGCCACCTCCATGAGTTTGACTGAGAGATCTTGCCTCAATGAATAAGGAAAAAGAAACTGAGGAAGACTCCTGACTCCAATGCAGGCCTCTAAGTGTGCCCTCTTGTGTACACACACACACACACACACACACACACACGTGTGTGTGTGTGTGTGTGTGTGTGTAAACAAGTATACACACCATGCACAAACACATGCCAAAAATGTCCAACATCACAAATCACCAGACAAATAAAAACTAAAACTACTTGGAGATTCTATCTCATTATTCCATTAGTAGTTGAATGACTATTAACAAGAAAGCAAATCACAGGCTGGAAGTGTAGCACACCTTTAACCCCAGCACTCTAAAGGCAGAGGCAGATCCCAGTGAGTTCAAGACTAGCATGGTGTGTATAGTGAGTTCCAGGGCAAACAGGATGACACAGGGAGACCAAGTCTCAAAAACAAGTAAATAAATAAATAATAACTAAATAAATAATAAATAAATAAATAAGAGGAGCTGGAGAGATGGCTCAACAGTTAAGAGCACTGGCTGTTCTTCCAGAGGACTTGGGTTCAATTCCCAGCAACCACCTGGTGGCTCACAACCATCTATAATGACAAATGGTGCTATCTGTAGGGACATGTTCAGGCAAAACACTGTATACATAATAAATAAATTTTTAAAAATAAATATAAATAAATGCTTAAAAGAAAACGAATCACAAGAAATGCCGGTGAGACTCGGGGAGAGCAAGACCTTAACTGACTGTGAGCGTGCCAATTGGTACAGCCACTGTGGAGATCAGTCGGGAGCTTTCTCAAAACACTAAAGCTAGAACTACCATGTAGTCCCACTCCTGGGCATATACACACAGAACTCTACCCTGCAACAGTGATGCCCGTACATCTGTGTTTAATCTGCTCACTGCCACCCTAGTCACAATAACTAAGAAATAGAATCAGCCTCAATGTCCATCAGCTGATGAATGAGTAATGAAAATGTGGTACATATATACACACTGGAATTTTATTCATCACTAAGGAAAAAAAACAAATTATAAAGTTTCCAAGAAAATGGATAGAACTGCAGGAAGCAGAATGGATTAACAAACTGTGGTACATCTACACAATGGAATACTACTCAGCAGTAAGAAAAAACAATATCCTAAAATTCACAGGCAAATGGATGGATTTGGAGAATATCCTCCTGAGCGAGGTATCACAAACTCAGAAAGATAAGCAGGGGATGTACTCACTCATTAGTGGTCTCTAAACAAACAAACAAGAAAAAAGCCAAGCATGCCCAGGCTGCAAACCACAACCACTGATCAGCTTGGGATCAGAAACACCCTGGACTGACCCTTCGGATCCCACTCCAACTATAGGAACACCTGACTCACTCTTGAGGGAGGGGGGACAAAACTGGATTTGCTAGGAGTGGAGACTGATCCAAGCATTATTGGGTCAGTGGGACCATAGGACTGTCTGCTCCCTGCCCAGGGAGGAGATGGGGAGTTGTGGAGAAGAAAAAATGACCTGATGTGGCCGGAGGGGGAAGGGACCTTGAATAAGGATATACAGGGATGAAAAGGAAAAAATTCAGAGGGAAAGCTGAACACAAAGTAAATATATGTGTAGTAATCTTATTTGCATTATCACCTTTGATAAGTCATACTTATGATTTTTATTTTCTTCATAGTTATTGTTAACTTATCAGCATTTTAAATTCATTTTACTGTCTTTCTTGATAAATACAAAATAAATAAAGGGAAAAAAAACAAAAATAAACAAAAATAAATAAATAAATAAAAGAACTGCAGGAAGCAATCAAGGCCAGAAAGATAAATACTGTGTGTTCTCTCTCAGATGTGGATCCTACCTTTGAATTGTGGGTTTCTGTGTTTACGTTGGAGTACCTGAGATTGCCTCTGAAGGGCAGGGATACTGACACACATGACCAATAGGATGAATTAAAACGACATTCTTCTTTAAGAATAAAGCAAGTTTTGGGGCTGGAGAGATGGCTCAGCGGTTAAGAGCACCGTCTGCTCTTCCAGAGGACCTGGGTTCAATTCCCAGCACCCACATGGCAGCTAACAACTGTCTGTAGTTCCAGTTCCAGGCAAACACCAAGGCAAATAAATAAAGTAAAAAAAAAAAAAAAAAAAAAAAAAAAAAAAAAAAAAAAAAAAAAAAAAAAAAAAAAAAAAAAAAAAAAAAAAAAATTAAAAAAAAAAAAAAAAAAAAAAAAAAAAAAAGAATAAAGCAAGTTTTAAGGGCTAAGGATATAGCCTAGTAATAAACACTTCTATTACTGTATCTAATTCCCCAAATCACACACACACACACACACACACACACACAAACACGCATTTCAGAACCAAGCTTCCAAGTGTCACACATGTATAACTGACATACTCCAAGACAATCCTACAGTGACAAAAAAAAAAAAAAAAACCTGACCATTGGTTGCCAGTCAGCAAGACCACAAAGTGTAAAGTGAGAGAATTTGAGGCTGGAGAGTGGAGCAGGTAAGAGCTCTAGTATTTGCTTATTTATTCATGTATTCGTGTTATTATATATACCAAGTTCAGTGGAAGACAGTTTTCTTTTTCTTTTTGGGTAGATAGTATTGATTGGTTTCATGTCTATTTCTGAAAATAAATATGTCATTTAGAACCATGGTTAAAGCATAGCCCAATCCTGGCATCATATATTCTTGCATGCCTTTATTGAAAGAAGGGATAATAATAATGTTTGGAGGATGAGATGTGGCCAGTGGCTGCAAATGTGTGTTAGGGGTGTGGCCCAGGCAATTGTCTATGGCCTGAACTACCACAGCAGGTCAACTGCCCTGGGAGAGTGAACACGAGAGTGAAGCAGATCCACAGAAAACCAACACATTCGTGGGAGCTAAGCATTGCATTCCTAAGCAACGGTTAGAAGGGAAGTGATAGGGGGATTAAAAATACCATAAGACAAACAAAAATTGAAGCAAATAGAATTTAAGGTAAAAAATTAATGCAAAAGAAATTATAAGAGGAAGGTGTTCACATTACTAAAGATTCCAAATAAGCAGCATTATTCTGGGAGGGTCTATAGAAAGGATGCCATCTAGGGATCAGAAATGGTTTTGTTTTCTCTGTAAATTAAAAAGATTAAAGCAGACAGAAGAATCACAGGAGATCCTAGGGAACCCCAGCAAAAGGGAAATCAAAGTTCCCTCTTGGGGTTCATAGTGTCATTAATGAACACAATAACAGATTCAAACGGAAGCTCAAGGAAAGTTTTTTAGAGTTGAGAAAAACACTCCAGGGACAGAGTGTTTTTTTAAGCCAAAAAAAAAAAAAAAAAAAAAAGAGTGCTGGAGAGATGGTTCTTCCAGAGGATCCAGGTTCTCATCCCAGCACCCACATGGCAGGTCACGACTGTCTATAACTCCAGTCCAGGAGATTCAACATCTTCCACCAGCACTAAGCAAACAGGTGGTATATGGACATGCATGCAGGGGAAACCTGTACAAATAAAAGGGAAAACAAGTGGAAAGGAAAGAATGTGAAGAAACGCAAAGCATTAGGGAGTTAGGGAGTTTTAAATAGCCTGTCTTTTGGCTACTTGTGACTTTTACCATAAGAAGAATGGCTGAACTGGAACATGGAGAGGACAGTGGCATCAGAGGTGGTACTGGTGGCCACTGCAGCAGCAGCTGTAGCAGCAGCCTTGGGTGACAGCAGGCAAATTCCAGAGAGCAGCCAGAAGCAGGAGCAATGGCAGAAGAGAAATGGTGGAGATGATGGGAAATGCTGGCAATCAGAAGGAGAGAAGAGGCAGAGACCAGACTCCAGAAGGTCAGAGGCACAGACTGTGACACAGGCCACTAGCAAGATCCCAGGAATGTCCAAGGCTTGAAGTCAAGGGAACCACAACATCTAAATCTCAGAAAGTACTACACTGTAAGAGACAAAGGTCCTTAAAGCTAAGGCCGGAGAGCTCCGACACTTCAGCTCCTATAAAGGTGGAGAACTCTAACACCTGAGGCTTCGAGCTGGAACACTTCTGACTGCTGTTTTCCTTAGCTGATGCAAGTGCCCAGCTGCAGGCATTCAGAATCCAGAGTAGTAAGCCTTCAAACCCAAGCACCAGAGCTGTGAGACTCTAGTTTCTAAAGCCTGTGACCACAAGTCTATTAGGCCTTGGCTCTGGAGTCCCTGAGTCTGTCAGACCTTAATGCTTTGGCACTCAAAGGCCAGGACTACTCACACTAGAGGATCCACTCTTTAGGACTCCTGATTTCTACTCTACATATAGCAAATGACCTAGCCGGTTCACTGGTAGCTGTGGATCTCTCAACCCCAAATACACAAGCAATGAAAGCAAAAATATACAAATGATGGGCTGGAGAAATGGCCAAGGGGTTAAGAGCTCTGGCTATTCTTCCAGGAGACCTGACATTTGATTCCTAACATTCTAGTGGTAGCTCACAACCATCTGTAACTCCAGTTCCAAGGGATCCAATACCCTCTTCTGGACTCTGTGGGTATTGCACACACATGGTGCACAGACATACATGCAAGCAAAATACTCATACACAAAAAATAATAAAATGAAAAATTAAGTAGACAAGTGGGATCACAGCAAATTAAAACACCTCTGCATAGCAAAAAAGTGATTAAGTAAAAAAAAACCATACAATGAAAATATTTACAAGTTAAACTTTAAAATAGAGACTGTTTTCACAAATACATGGAAAGTTTAATTACTCAAAAACCAGGAGCATAAATGATATTTTGAAAATTAACAAGGGGCTTAAGTATATATTTCGCAACATAAGACATACAACTAGCCAATCAATAGATGAAATGGTTTACTGTCATGAAAGAAATGCAAATTAAAGCCATAAACTATCGCCTAACATGTGTTGTATTAACTGTTACTTAGGAAAGCAAGGGATGGTGTACACCTAGAACCCCAGAACTCCAGAGCCTGAGGCAGGAGAATTGCAAATTCCAGGCCTGACTGGGGTAGCAAAACTCTGTCTTCAAAAAGGGGGCAGGGAGTAAGACTGGGTGTACCAGGCTTTCTTTCAGGCCAGCCACCAGCTCCCAGATCACAACATGAAGACTTACTTATTAGTTATAAACGCTTGGCCTTAGCTTAGGCTTGTTACTTGCTAACTCTCATAATTTATCTATTTATCTTTATCTATGTTTTTCCTTGGGGCTTTTTATCTTTCTGTATTTCTTACTTTCTGGTTGTCTCCATGGCTGGCTGGCAGCTGCCTGGCTTCTGGCCCTGGAGTGTCCCTCTCTTTCTCACTTCTCTTAGATTTCTCCTCCTACTTATTCTCTCTGCTCACTAGCTCCACCTATCCCTCTTCTGCCTAGTTACTGGCTGTTCATCTTTTTATTAGACCAATCAAGTGCCTTAGGCAGGCAAGGTGAAACAAATGTAACACATCCTTAGATTGTTAAACAAATGCAGCATAAACAAATGTAACACACCTTTACACAGTTAAAGTAATAGTCCACAGCATAAACAAATGTAACACACCTTCACATAGTTAAAATAATATTCCACAACAGTGCAGGGGTTGGTCTGTTTGGGTTTTTTGTGTGTATGCCAGGCCTGGGAATAAAGATCCTCACCACTGAGTCCAGTCCAAGGTGGAAGACAATGTGGGGAAGCGGAGCAAAGGGAACCCCTATGTACTGTTAGTGGTGATGAAAACTAAAACAGCTAATTTGGAAAACTGTTTTAAGTTCTTTAGAAACATAAATGTAATCAATCCAGTAACCTCATTAACAGGTCTATTTATACCCAAAGGAATTAAAACCTAAATATCAAAGACATATCTGCACTCCCATGTCCATTAGAGTAGAGAAGATATGAAAATGATCTAAATGCCCATCAACAAAAGAACAGACCTTTAAAAATATATTGTATATACTCTGGGATATTATGCAGCCTTAAAGGAAAGAAAAGATGACATTATCTCATTTAAAACAGCACAAATGAGCCTAGATGACATTATGCTGTTAAACAAGCCAAACACAGAGATACAAATACAGTATGATGTAGTCAGAAGTTTCTGTCCCACAGATATTCTCAAATACCCATCAGCTGCTTTCCAAATAATTGACTCAGAGGCTCAATATCACTTATAAATGTTCAGCCAGTAGCTCAAGCTTATTACTAACCAGTTCTTACACTTAAGTTAACCCATAATTCTTAATTCACTTAATTAATCCATAATTCATAAATGTAATTCTATATTTAGGCACATGGCTTGGTTGGTGCCTTTTTTCAGTCCAACATTCTTCTATACCTGGCTGGCAACTGCTTCTCTGCCTTTCCTCTTCCCAGAATTCTCCTAGTCTGGCTGCCCCACCTATACTTCTTACCTGATCACTGGACAGTCAGTGTTTTATTAAACCAATATGAGTGACAAATCTTTACCATGTATAAGAGCAATATCCCATAGCAGTATGATTTTCCACTTATATTTGAAATCTTAAAAAAAAATCAAACTCAGCCAGGCATAGTGGTGCACACCTTTCATCCCAGCAGAAGCAGGCTAGTCTCTGTGAGTTCAAGGCCAGCCTAGTTTACAAAGCAAGTTCCAGGGTAGCCAGAACTACACAGAGAAATCCTGTTTTGAAAAGCTACAAAAAAAGCAAAACTCATAGAAACAGTAACTAGTGGCTACCAGAGGTACAGGGGTGTTTAGACAAGGAAAGGGGAAATATTGGTCAATAGGTTCAATTAGAAGAACGTTCTGGTGCTCTGCTCCACACTATATTGATGATAAGTTGTACGGCCTTCACTGTGGAGACTATTCACCCAGTCAGAGAGAGCACCAACAAGCCAAATAAACAAACAAACAAATAAATAAATAAGAGTCTTTCTAGTCCAGCTTGATGAGATAGTAAGTGTGCTGGGATTATCTCTGGGTGCATTGGTGACTCAAAAGCAGCAACACTACCAGGAAGACCCCAAGGCACCTTAAGGGCACCTACACCACCAAGAAGTCTCACTCCCATCTTTCCCTGGGGAAGGGCAAGAGCTCATGAGACTCTTGTGAGGGCAAATGAAGGCTCATGGGTCCTGCAAACCTCTTTCTTAATGACAGAACAGTAATGAGTCTGATCTCAAACAGGTCCTCTGAAGATGGTCAAAGAAGTTCTGACTCGTGATTGCAATAGTCACATTCTACCCAGGCTGGATGACAATAGATGATCAAGATGTAGATTCCAAAATATTGAAAAGGAAAGATTTATGTACTTTAAACACAAATATGCAGTAAATATTTAAGGTAATCTATATGCTAATTGGTCTGTTTCCATGAAGTGTGCATGTTTCCAAACTTCATATTGTATTTCATAATATATAATTATCATTTCATGATTAAAAATAGAACTTCAAGATGAGTGTGATAGGGCACACCTATAATTCCAGAACTTTAGAAATGGAGGCAGGGCTAAGAATTCAAGGCTAGCTTCACTACATAGCAAGTTTGAGGCCAGCCTGGGCTACATGAGATTCTGTCTCAAAAAACAAATGAGTAAATAAATAAATAGAATAAAATAAGGCTTTAAAAAAATTTCAAAGTTGCAGTGACAGAAAGATCAGTTGCCAGAAGACAGGAAGGGTAAGCTGCCAAGGAGCCAGGGGAATGGATGCTTAAAGGTGATGGGTGATCTTAGGTGTGATCGTGGGGGTGGTTATATGGCTGGAGACATTTGCCAAAAGTCAAGAAATTGTGCACTCAAATTAGTAAGTCTTATTGTATATGAACTTACTCAATACAACTGGCTTCTTAAAAAATAAATACTATCGTCTAGTTTCTCTTCAGATCATTTAAATCTTTCAGTTTTTGAAAGTGAAAGCACTGCTTGAGATTCAAACATGAGCTCGGGAATCAATGCCTCCAACTTCCCCATGGTTTTATGTTTTTCATTTGTTTGTTTGTTTGTTTGTTTTAACCAGTTTTACTCAAGCTTGTGGAGATCTCTTGGTAATTCATGTCTCCTGCAGAGAAAAGTTAGTGAAGGGGTAGTTATCTCATCTTTAAATGTGTGTGTGTATGTGTGTATCTATGTCTGTGTGTCAGTGTGTAGTGTAGTATATGTGTCTTTGTGTGTGTATGGTGTAGTTTGTGTGTGTCTCTGTATGGTGTGTGTGTGTGTGTCTATGTGTATGTGTATCTATGTCTGTGTGTTGGTGTGTAGTGTAGTATGTGTGTCTTTGTGTGTGTGTGTGTGTGTGTGTGTGTGTGTAGTTAGTGTGTGTGTCTGCACACATGCAGGTGCATCAATTTGTGTATGTGTGTGTGTGGAGACCAGAGCACTGGGTGTGTTGTTCTTCAAGAGCTACCAACATTGTTTTTGAGACAGGGGCTCTCATTGGCTAGGCCAGCAAGCCCCAGGAATCTAGTTGTAATTGCCTCAAAGATGAGATTGCAAACATACATCAGCACACCCAGATAATGTGGATCCTGGGGAGCAAAGCTAGGCTCTTGTGCTTGCAAGGCAAATGCTCCTGCCTCTTAGATTTCTTTTTCGTCTGTTAAATCTGAGTAAAATAAAGTTTCATTTGCATGTTTAGTAAAATGTGGAGCAAGATCAGTTTATATGTAGTCATTTCCTAAACTTGCCTGTTAATACTCCTACTGAACACTCTTTCTTTTGTGCACAAGCAAAGAAACACACTTGAAATCATGTCAACTAGACTTCCTGGTTTTATCAGATTAAAATGGGAGGTTTTTCTAACATGAGCAACTGAAATCTAATAACCATACGAGCTGTGGGGCCAGTGGCCATCATGAAGTAGTTGTCACTGCTGACACCTTCTGGCAAAATAAGGACAGTGCCAATATCAGAACCAGCTGGATACTTTGAAAGTCTAGAGACAAGTATTGAACAGTCTTTCAAAAGATACTGTATTGCTAGTAGTCTTTATATGTTAAAAAATATATTGTATTCACATACACACACACACACACACACACACACACACACACACACACAGATGGCTGAGGCAAAATGTGACTCACAGCATTATGGTGCCTGTCTGTAATCCCAGCATATAGGAGAGTGGGGCAAGGCCAGCCTGGGCTATGTGATGAGTTCAAGTCAACCTGAGCTACAGAATTATACATCGTTTCCAAAGAACATAAATCCAAAGACTCAAACTCTAAATGTGAGGATGTTTCAGAGCTATAGTAACCAACTTCATTGTTTTGCCTGCATATAAGTAGAATGTTAGAAAGATGTATTTAGAGAAGCCAGAGGTTGTAGTTCCTAACCCCAACTGCCAACTTGACAAGACCGAGATTGGTCAAGGAGCTAGGCTTCTGGATATGCCTGTGGGGTTATTTTAGGATAATTGACATTCAAAGATACATCTATTGTAGATGGCGTTATTCTTTGGCTAGGATCCTAGACTGTACAAAAAAGAGAAAGCAAACATAGCCCAAGCACTCAACACTCTGTTTGACTATGGATATAGCATGGCCAGCTCCCTCAGGCTCCCTTCCCACCATGATGTACTACAACCAAGAACTGTGAGCCAAAATAAGCCCTTCCTGATTTTCTTGGGGTATTTTATCAAAACAGGAAAAGAAACTAACATGCAGGAGAATTCTCTGGGACATGAGAATTCCTCAGTGGCAATGTGCCTGCTTAACATGTAAGATGTCCCGGCTTCAAGTCTCAGTTTGGAAGAAGGACTGATTGATTGATGATTTGGGTTACAATTCAAATCTACAATTGATCAAATCTGGTATTTATGGGAAATAGAGGTGGATAGCTTGTTGCTTTCTTCTTTAAACTTTTCTCCATGGTAATTTCTGGTATGAGTATAAGAACATTATTTTTAATATTGTGTAACTATATGTAATAAATCATTAATATGTATGACATCTTGATGTGGGAATGTCTTTCTACATGCTGTGAATATCATTCTTTAAATAAAGGAACTGTTTTGGCCATGGCAGGCACCGTAGCAGTAGATGGAGCAATTGGAGCATAGGTAGGAGGAGGGCAGAGCCAAAACAGACATGATCCAGATGCCTAAGAAGAAACATGTAAAGGAACACAGGTGAGCCATGAGCCATGTGGAAGGACAGATTAATAGAAATGGATTAAATTAAGATGAAAGAGCTATCTAGCAATATGCCTGAGACATAAGCCAAACAGCATGAAATTGATACAAGTGTCTGAGTCATTTTGGGGGACCTGAACAGCTGTGGGCAGGTCTGGACCTCTAGCCAGATGGGGCCAGAAACCTCATGTTACACATCTAAAATATATCTTTTCAAGAAAGACATAATTTCATGTGTCAATAGATAGAATATAATGGATGTGTAACTTTTTCTATATAGTATGGGCTCTTTGGTATTATAGCTGGTACTTTCCAGGAACCATTTTGACATAACTCTTTCATATACTCATCCACCTTAGCTTAACCTCTCATATTTATCCACAGTTCTCAATTTTTCAGTATTTAGCACTAGCTTAGATTTTGGTAGTTCGTTTCACAATGGAAATGAACATTTCAAAGTCACTATGACGCTATCTTGAGAATTTGCCTTCCTAACGCTGTGTATTTATTCTCTCTACCTCATCCCCTTCAGTCATCTATCTCTTCTACTTTCTCTGCTCTATTTTTCCTTACCTATTTCAGGATCTCTAAAAAGATGAGCCCTGTTCCTGCAATAAAAAAAACAGCCCTGTCCTAAAGAGAGATTCAGGACCGCGGACAGTGGCACACAGCTCTTTGGTATGGCTAAGCCTAAGTAAGGTCTTTCTCCAAGGGTGCTCCTGTGAATGAGAGTGGTCCCATAGGCTCACATGCTTGAAAGCTTGGTCCCCAGTCGGTGGGACTATTTGGAAAAGATTAGAAAGTGTGGCCTTGTTGGAGGAGGTGTGTTCAAAAGCCCAGCCCAGGCCAGTGTCTCTGCCTGCCTGTGGATCAAGATTTAAGTAAGCTGGCAGCCCCATGCCTGTCTGCCTGTGGTCATGCTTCCTGCCATGATGATAATGGACTAATTCTCCGAAACTATAACCAAGCCCCCTGTTAAATGCTTTATTTTATAAGAGTTGCTTTAATCACAGTGTCTCAATGAAGCAATAGAACAGTAACTAAGAAACAAAGCCAGGGGGCTGGAGAGATGGCTCAGTGGTTAAGAGCACCGTCTGCTCTTCCAGAGGACCCGGGTTCAATTTCCAGCACCCACATGGCAACTAACAACTGTCTGTAGTTCCAGTTTCAGGCAAACACCAAGGCAAATAAATAAATAAATAAAATAAAGTTTTTAAAAAAAAAAAAGAAAAAAAGAAACAAAGCCAGATTATAAAATCCTCCCCCAGAAAGATGTCATGGCATTGGTACACTCTGCAAATGAATAGACTGATTAAAAGTTTATTCTAACAAAGAACTACAGCTTCAACCTCAGTTCATTGGGTGAGTCTCTGAGCATGTGTCACATGAAGTTAAGGATGCCCCCAGGCAATCTTTGTGCCCATGTTAGTTGGGGTTCTCTAGATAATAAGCAAAACAGATAGAATGAATCTATATATGTTAAAAGAGAATTGATGGAGAGATGACTCAGAGGTTAAGAGCACTGACTGCTTTTCCAGAGGACTGGGATTCAATTCCCAGCACCCACATGGCAGCTCACAACTGTCTGTAGTTCCAGTTCCCAGTTCCAGGCAAACACCAAAGCAAATAAATAAAAGTTTTTTAAAAAGAAAAAAAAAAGAGCACCGGCTGCTCTTCAGTTAGGGTTAGGGTTTAGGGTTAGGGTTAGGGTTAGGGGCTAGAGAGATGGCTCAGAAGTTAAGAGCATCGACTATTCATCCAGAGGTCCTGAGTAAAATTCCCAGCAACCTTATAGTGGCTCACAACCATCTTTCTTGATATCTGGTGCCCTCTTCTGGCCTGCAGGCATAATAGTGGAGACAGAATGTTGTATACATAATAAATAAATCTTTAAAAAGTGGTGATATATTAAATATCTAATAAAACCTGAAGTATCAAGAGATCAACACCCAGTCAAAAACTAGGCAGACATAGCTCAGGAATTTCTTGATCTTCAAGTGCAAGGCTAAATAGCTGGGTTTCAATGGCACATACCTTTAATCCCAGCACAGGGGAAACCTGGGAGTGGTGACCTACACCCTTAATCTCATAACTCCATAGACAGAACTTTCTGTGTTTCTATGAATTCAAGGCTGACTACCAAATAGAGTATCTCCAGCCTTTAATCCTAACCTAGATGGGATACAGCTGGCAAGAAGGATATTTAAGGCAGCGTAGGAAACTGGCATAGGCAGAAGTGACCAGGAGCGGCTAAAGAAGTTGGAAGATAGCTGGGTGAGATTTGACTGTGGTGTTTTCTCTCTCTGATATTTCAGCCTTTCCTGATATTTGGCTCTGAGTCTCTTTCAATACAATCCGAATTCGTGCTACAGTCCAGTCAAAGAGAGGAGAGATTATATAAGCAAAGGGGTCAAGATCATGTTGAGGAAACCCACAGGAAGAGCAGACCTGAGCTACTGGGAGCTCACTGACTCTGGACTGACAGCTGGGGAACCTGCATGAACCAAACTAGGCCTTCTGAATGTGAACGACAGTGTGTGGCTTGGGCAGTTGGTGAGGCCTCTGATGGTGGGATTAGAATTTATTCCTAGTGCATGTACTGGGTTTGAGGAGCCCATTCCCTATAGAGTGACACCTTGCTCAGCCACTGGGGAGAGGCTTGGTCCTGCCTCATCTTGATACACCAGACTTTGTTGACTCCTCATGGGAGGCCTTACTTTCTCTGAGGAGTGGATGGAGGGTGAAGATGGGGGAAGCTGAGGGGTGAATCGGAGGAGAGGGGAAACTGTGGTTGGTATGTAAAATAAAAAAGAAAATTTTTAATTAAAAAAAAGATTTAAAAAGGAAAAATGCATAAAGTTAGGCCGGAGAGACAGTGCAAGGGCTAGAGTGTAGGGAGCTGCGTGCAGCCTCGCCTTAAAGATGGCGCTGGCTTCCGCCCTCCACCTTCCACATGGTGAGTGCTCTCAGTGACAATTCCATATATGGCTAGACTGAGGATCTGGCTTGCTTCCGCGTACCTGGACCTATCGGTAATGCCCACATGGCGTACTAGGGTTGGCTGCCCAGAGGCTATTTAGGCTGCAGGTGGGTTTCCCCGGGATCATTGTCAGAAGTCAGAAATCAAGGTTCCCGAATAAACTGCTGAAAGAAGAGCCTGGTGTTGCATCTTCCTTGCTGGTCGAGGTGGTCGTGACACTGGAGGGTGTTGTAGAAGGTTCTGGCCCGGACTTTTCGGGCTAGACCAGAGGTTTGGTCCCACTCTCAGCCTCACTTTGCCTCAAATAATCATACATAGACATATATTACTTTTACGCTGATTGACCTAGGGCCCGGGCATATAATTTGCTAGTGCTTGCTCTCAATCTAATCCATCTTGTTCAGCCGAGCGGCTCGGTACCTTTTCTCAGAGCAGCATTTCCTCTGCATCTCCTGGGAGCTCTGGCGACTCTGGCATCTGTGTCTGCTCTGAGATGTTCCTGAGTTTGCTCAGCCTTGTAGCCCCACTCACACTTCCTGTTTGCCTTTGGCCAATAGCTTTTTATTAAACCCATAGACAGGACAAATATTTACATTACCAGCGTAATCCCACTACATTTACATTATCTATCCAATCCCATTACCTTATACAACAGAAGGGCAAGTGTAAGAATTGGAGTTTGGACCCCAGAACCCACTTAGATGCTGGATGAAATGACAGCATGAACATAAACAGGTCCCCAGGGCAGTCTGGCTAGTAAGACTAGCCATATCAGTGAGCTCTGTGTTTGACCCAGAGACCCTGTCTCAGGGAACAAGATAGAAAGCAACTGAAAATGACTTCTAACATCAATCTCTAGATTCTTCATTTTCTCTCTCTCTCTCTCTGTGTCTCACATACACACAAAGACATGCCTATACACATGCACACACACATACAGACGCATATACACACACACCTACATGTACACATGCATGAAGACATAAATGCACAATGCATACACATGCATATACATGCACACACATGCAGGCACACTTATACACATGTGCCCACACACAAAGACATGCATACATGCATGTACATACACACACATGAATATGGAAAAAAGAAAAATTCATATCTAGGAGATGGAACAGTGAATGTAACACTTGCTGGGCAGGCATGAGAACCAGAGTTCAGATCCCCAGAACCTGCACAAAAGCCTGATGGGTGGGTCACCCCACCCATAAATCCAACACTTGGATGACATAGAGGAGGATCCCCAGAACAAGCTGCCTAGCTACACTTTTCTTAAGAGCCCAGGAATGTGAAACAAATTGTACTGTTCTAGCCTGCATGTACATTTCTGAGTGTATTAGGACTGATGGGTGCTTTGGCCCTTTGCCCTGCATTCTCCCAGACAAGGGAAAGGCGACTTAAACAACCCATGACTATGTAAACATTTTGAACTAACACCCTGTAATCAGAAGTTGTAAATCCTGGGTCCCCCTCCACAGAGTGAGTTTGTAAAAGCCCTTCCTGGCTCTAGGTCAAGATGATACACCCAAGCCACTGAGACCCATTATGTATGCTCTGCCCTGTGTGTAACCTTTGACTGTAAAAAGAGGCTGTACTTCTTTCTCAGGGCCATGGAACCAAATAGTTTTTGTGGCCCTAACTAGTTAGAAGTCTCCCACCACACCTCTACTTTTTTTTTTTTTAATAAAGTTGCTTCTGGCTAATAGACTTCGGTGGTCTGCTCCCCATTAATTGCATGATTCCAGGACCCTATAATTTCTTATTGACGAGCTCTGAGTTCAATTGAAAAACCTTCAATAAATTAGATAAAAAGCAATTAAAGAAGACTCTTGAGGTCATCCTCAGGCCTTGGCATGCACACATGTACATGTACACAGGCTCTTGTACTAATAATGTGGGAGAAACAGTCAAGAAGAGAGTAAACATACAAAACATTTAAGTTGTTTTACCGCTTGTTGATTTTTAAGTTGGCACAAAGTAGACTCACTCTGGAGGAGAGAACCTCATCTGAGAAAACACCTCTATCAGAGTGGCCTGTGGGCATGTTGGGGGGGACATTTTCTTGATTGTTGATTGATTTGGAAAGCTCAGCTGTGCCCTGTGGAAAGATGGATTGCGAACATTTGCATACACATGCTGAGCAGGCTGAGCAAGCCAGGGGAAGCATGCCGGTGAACAGCATTCCTCCAAGGCCTCTGCTTCAATTCCTGCCTCTAAGTTCCTGCCCTGGCTCCTCTCAAGGATGGACTTTAAGGTGTAAGTGTAAACCAAATAGACTCTTTCCTTCCTCATGTTGGTTCACCCCGAGTTTATCATAGCAACAGAAAGCAGGCCGAGAGGAGTAGAATTAGAGGCCAAAAGAAGCTCCCTAAGGACAGGATGGTAAGAAACAGGACGGCGAAGGCTGGAGAGATGCCTGGCAGTAAAGAGTGCGGATTGTTCCTGCAGCGGGGCAAAGTTCAGTTCCTAGGTCAGCAGACTCACAAACATCTGTAACTTCAGCTCAGGGGAATCCAGTTCCTCTGGCCTCTACAGGTACTTATTATACTCACACACACAACACACACACTTAAAGTTAAACATTTTAGAAATAAATAAATAAACATGGTTATTTTCAATACTATGATCTGAAAATGTTTCTCTGAAAGAAAGCATCTCGGCGAGGTGAGATAATGGCCAAGACAGCTCTAAGGGAGAATCTCCTGGAGAAAATGCAATGCAAAGACCCCGGGCTGATATATATGAGAACAATGTGAACCCAATGTGGGTGTGGTGGCTCAGAATGGGAAACAGTGGGATAGTGTGAATTTGGGTTGGGTGTAGTTATATGCAAGCCTATAACTCCAATAGGTAAGACAGGAGGATCATAAGTTCAAGGCCACCACGGGGGGGGGGGGGGGGGGGGGGGGGGGGGGGGGGGGGGGGGGGGGGGGGGAGGGACCGAGGGAAGCAAGAAGGGAAGAAAGGAAGAAAAGAAAGAAAGAGAAAGGGGGAGGAAATCTTAGACATCACGCTGGTTGCAAGTTAAATTACAAGCCAACTCTGATGTCAAGCAGTCTCTTGTCCAGCCTCCCTCCTGCCCCTGAGTCTCAGCCACTGAGTTCCCTTCCCTAGTGGTACCCAATACCACTGGCTCTTGTGTGGTCTACATTTGGATGCACCAACCTCCTCCTCTGTAGAGATGATATTGTATATGCATCATCTTACACTGTATCCTTTCCTTTCCTCTTAATTTATCTCAGAAGCCTCCCTGCACAGAGTACAGTGGGGTCCTGCTGCTGAAGAGAACCAGCTCTCAGCAGCAGGAACTGAAGAGGAGGCATGGAGTCGGTGACTGAGCACACAATTGACTTTTTTTTTTTTTATCTTGGAGCAAAACTTAATTCTCTGGGGCTGGCAAAAAAAAAAAAAGTGGGACACACACCACACACACACATGCACGCACATGCACACACACACATCTTCAGCGTGTCAAAGTCTCTTTAATTTTTTTTTCTTACTCCTTTCCTGGTGGTTTTCTTCTAAGTCTCCTTGTTTTTCCCCCTTACAGCAAAAATCTTTCAAGCAATATAAAAATTACAATGTGGTTACATTCGACTTTTCAAGTAAATGACTACAATAAATATAAGTAAAAAAAAAAAACAGCATGTTTCTCATTTCCCTTATATGATTAAACATCTCATTATTACAGGTGAACAACATGTACAGGACCCACATACATTCATGTCTAAGCAAAGTGTTACAGATTAACAAAGTGTACTACGCAAGCAAGGTATTTATTTTTCTCAGCCAGTTCTTTTACTGGCAGGCTACATTTTGCGGTTAGGGTTAGGGTTAAAGAAAGAATCGATCATTTTATCATTTATCTCAAAAGGTAATGTTATTAAAAAAAACTTAAAAGAATCACAAATCTAAATTTTCATATATAAAAATTGGTCATTTCTACCTTAAATCCTCAGGGTGCACAGCCACTCATCAACAGTTGCTTATTAAATCATATCAGGAAGTTGAGGACAGAAATGGGTACAAGGACTTAATCATAGTCTTTGGTCACCAAACCCATCCTTAGCAAGAACGGTGTATCAGCTAGTAATAACCAGGCCACCTTTGTCCTTGTTCCTTGACCTCAACGAGTCCCTCGCTCAGCTAACAAACATGTTCCTTTCTAGACTTTATTTATTTTTTTAAAAAACATTTCTTTCTAAAAGTTTATTTATTATGTATACAGTATACAGAAGAGGGTGCCAGATGTCATTATAGATGGCTGTGAGCCACCATGTGGTTGCTGGAAATTGAACTCAGGACCTCTGGAAGAACAGCCAGTGCTCTTAACCTCTGAGCCATCTTTCCAGCCCCTCCTTTCTAGACTTTAAATTGTTCCCCAATTCATTAACAAAAGCATCTTAGCTTAACTTTACTAACAGTCTACATATCTAAATTCTTTCTAATGGTGCTGGTTGAATCATTAATCTGCTCCAGCAGCAATGCTCAGAAAAAGTCACTGTTGTAATTACGAGTAACACTGCTGAGTGAGGGACTAGAAGCCTCCCGAGAGTTTTCATACAACCCATAGATGATAAGGGACGTGGTGACCTTAAGGGCAATAAGCAGAGCTATGCTCAATAACAGCATGAGGTCCTCAGGATACTAGTCCTGGGACTCCACCTTCCTAAGGCTCACCCAGTGTGTTTGTGCTGACCACTAAGTTCCAAAGCTGTTTGCTGTTCCTCTTTTGTGGGCCTTGATGGGAGGATGCTCTCTAGCTTGAATAAGCCAACCCTGCTGGAGAACAGTGATACTTTCCATCTTTGTTATGAAAAACTTGCCATCCCTTACATACAAGGCCAAGGCTTTGGAATAGAGTTAACCAGAGTTCAAATTCTGGCCTATTTTATGTTTATAAGGCAATGACTTTGCTTTCTGTGTCTGTTGATGTTGGATGTCTTTCTGTACGCTGTGAATTAATATGTTTCCGTGTATTTCTTTGGGACTTTGGGACTGCTAGTCCGGACCTCAGGGCTAGGCAGAGCTAAGCAGCTACAGGCAGGTCCAGACCTTGATGCTAAGGGCAGTAACACTGGGATGGGAGCTGGGTCGATGGCTCTGCCGTGAAGAGGACTTGGTCAATCATGAGAAATGGAGCTTGGATCCCAACACCACAACAGGAGACCCACAAATGTCTATAACTCCAGCTCCAGTGGTTCTGGCATCATCTTTTCGCTCCAGGGGCACCCACACAAGTCAATGTGCATACACACGCAAATACATGCATACACATAAATAGAATAAAATATCTTTAAAATAATAATAGCCAGGCATGGTGGCACACAGCTTTAATCCCATCACTCGGAAGGCAGAGGCAAGCAGATCTCTAGTTCAAGGCCAGCCTGGTCTACAAAGCAAGTTCCAGGGCTACAAAAGAGACTCTGTCTTGAAAAACCAGAAATTATTTAACTAATTAACTGAATTTTAATTAATTAATCAAAAAGATTACTGTGCCAATCTTTGGGGAGAGATCAAATGTGAAAATGTATATATCTGATGTAATAATGCTAACAATATTTGACACATTTTCAATGCTGCTATGCCCTGGGCTCTCTGCTGAAAATTCATGTTTTCTCATTCTGTATTCACAATCCCAAAAGAGATGGACCACCATTTCCACGTACAGAAGAGTACCTGACAAGTTAACCCATACAATGTCCCCCAGCTTGTAAAGAAGAGGAGCAAGAATCAAACCCAGCACCAGAGAACCTCCTGGTGTGCAACAATTGTAACTATTAAAACATTACAATCACTACCCACCTCCACCCCACTCACTTTATCTCCCAGGGCTCCCCCAATGGACACCAGGCACCAACAAAGTCTGCTCTCTCTAGAAGTCTGGGGTCAAATGAAACCGTAAAATAGTGATGAGGCAACACTAAACACCAGAGGAAAACTGGGAGGAGCCATGGTGAATAGGGAGGGCAGTCAACAGCCACGCCCGGAGGAAGAAAGCCAGGGAGGGAATGGACCTGGGTGGAGAGAAATAACACGGGGAAGAAGGCTAAGTGATAGGGGCTGGGGTGCCAGGAAAATGGGGCGATGGTGCACGCCTTTAGCCCCAGCACTCAGGAGGCAGATGTCTAAGCTCTGAGTTCAAGGCCAACCTGCTCTACAGAGAGATTTCCAGAACAGCCAGAGCTACATGGAGAAATTGTCTTGAAAAAACAAACAAACAAACAAGCAAACAATAAATAAATAAATAAATAAATAGATAGATAGATAGATAAATGAATGAACAAACAAACAAACAAACAAACAAACAAATAAATAAATAAAATAGGGATTGGGAAAGGCACCGCTGCAGAAACCCGTGAAAGAGAGCTGTGAGGTCAAACACAACAGCTTCTAAGTGAAGAGCTGGCCAGAGAGAGCAGGGAACCATCAAGGCTCTGGACCAGCCCAGACACAAAGAGGAAGGACTGGCTGACTTACCTTCTGAGGCACAGATGGCTGGGGACACAGGTAGGTCATCTGCACCTGGTTCCCTACACGCAATGTCTTCCTTAGAGTGTCCCTGAGCCCCAAAGGCTCTGAGGGGAGGGACCCCGGGACAGGGCCTTGTGGTTTTTTGGGAGAGGCCATATGAGTGTGTTAGGTAAGCACACTGCAGTAGGGACCAGGGTAGGGCATGGATAATTCCTCATGCTGGCTACACATGGGCCGAGCCAGAACTCACACACAGCGCACCAAGTACATGAAGCTGCGGCGGCAGGGCAGAGGCCGGAGGATCCTGGTTCAAACCAAGGTTCCTCCTCCAACCATGAGCTCTCTCACACACAAGCTCTCTGGATCCCAGGTCTTTCACCTGTAAAGCATTAATGACAAGACCTATATTCTTGTGTTCTGTGAGGGCTCAAATACCAATAATGGCGACAAACGCTAACACGAAGTTGGCTGTACACCCTTTCCCCTTCTGTAGCTACAGTGTGACTGCGAGGCTTCTCCCCTCACAGGTGAACTCCCGTTCCTCAAGCGAGCCCTTGAGTTGATGGCTTGCTTTGGCGAAGAGACAGCAAAGATTCCAAAATAGCCCCAATAGGCTGATTTCTTGGGTGTGCTTTGGGAAGGAAGGGCCACACCAGCATGCCCAGGCTGGTCTGCCAGCTGATGAGAGCCACGTGACCCACTTACCTAGCCCGCCCCAATCAACAGCCAGCAAATGCAGCTGACCACAGACCTGTGCATCACCGGCAGACCTGCCTTGCTCTGTGCAAACCGCCATCCACAGACCTGGGAAAATGAGAGATGCTCTTAAAAGCCGGAGTGAAAGTTATGCTGCAAGACCCAGTTGATAGGGCTTAGACTTCTGCCCAAGATGAATAATAGTAACAAGATTTATCCTTCACCTAACAATCAAAACAGGCAAGAATCGGGGCCCTGGGAGTGCGGTGGGCAGTAACAAATTACCACCTCTCTTGAGAGACAAGAAAATAAACAAGAATGCTAGGAGAACCCCACCTTCTTGCCCAGAAAAAAGGCTCCAGACCATGGTGCAGATGAGGGGAAACCAGAGAAAGCAGGATTATATCAGCCCAGTGGATTTAACAGAGCCCAAGGAGACCAAAGTGGCCAACCCCAGCAGAGTCAAGTGCTAGGTAGAGAGAGCAAGCCCCAGAGGTGTACCTAGTACTCAACTGACCAGCACATTGGTGTAAGGAGTACCTGAAGCCTGAGGAAGGTGGGACCGCTATACCTGCTCTTTCATGCACAGAACCTGAAATGACAGTGAGAGGTTGGGCAGCCTTCCAAGCCTGCCTCGTAACAGCAAGGCCCTAAAGGACCAGGATGTGACCAGACAGCTGCATCCAGAAATTAAAACCTAACTAAAATTCATGAGATGCTTGCTGTGTTCCAACAACTTTTCCCATCTGCAAGCATTTTACATCTTATGATATTTTTATTGGCCTGTAATAAAGAGATGGCATTATTACCACTATTGTACAAATGATAAGTCTAAGATAGTTCATAGGCAGTGTTGGGGGCTAGAGACATGGCTCAGTTGGGAAAGTGAATACAGGGAACTTGAGTTCAATTCCCAGTACCCACATTAATTAATTAATTAATTAATTAATTAATTAATTATGAAAAGCTGGGCATGATGGCTTGGATTTGTAATCCCCAAACCAAGAAGGCAGAAGCAGGTGGATCCATGGCCATCCAGGAGAGTCTAGTGAGGAGAGCCCAGGGCCAGTGAAAGATCCTATCACAAAAACCACGGTGGACGGTTCTTGAGGATAAAGCCAGAGGTTGACCTCTGACCTCCATGTGCATACACATGCATAAAAACACCACAAAGTTCAAATACAAACCTAGCAAATAACACATTCAATAAGGGACAATTGCACCTTTGAAAAGCCCCAAGCAAAATGACTTTTCCTAGTCGCACATCCATTGGAGGCCATGGCTTTTTAAAAGCCAAAAACCAGCGTCCGGGCGAATAGTTTTCCTGGCTCTGGAGGCGGTTCTAACACCAGAGTGCTGCTTCCAGTGCAGTGCAGGTCAACCAACCCAGGCGCTGGAGCCTCTCTGGCTCTGTGTTGCACTATTCATTCAGACCAGAAGATGGCGCTGCTTCTCCGCGGGTATTCAAGTACGTAATTTTTTTTTTTTTTTTTTTTTTTATTTCTTTATTAAGTTTAATGATTTAAGCTTTTGTATGTCCCCGACAATGGTGATGTAGGCAGGTAACATACTACATAGTTTACAGGATGGACCTCGTTTTTAAGACCCTTACACTGTAATCATAACAAAATGTGAAATAGAACTTCTAGTTGAAACATCCAAAAGTCAAAAGGCATTTTCTTTTTTCTTTTTTCTTTTTTCTTTTTCAGGAGTTGGAGGGATGGCTCAAGACTTGCAGAGAAAGAGTTCTGTTCCCAGTACATGAGGCAGCTCACAGCCACCTGTAGCTCCAAGTCCAAGGGATCCAACATCCTCTTCTGCAGACACCACACACACACACACACACACACACACACACACACTCACACACGCACGCACGCACGCACGCGCGCGCGTGCACACCACACATACATACAATTTAAATAAATAAATAATTTTTAAGATTATAAATATCACTTTTTTTTCCAGCCTGGTGTGATGATGCATGGCTCCTAGGGATGCTGAGAGCATAGGATTCTCTGGACAAGTCAATTAGACTATAAAAAAAAATATAATTTAAAAGAGCTGAGTTTGTAGTTCAGTGGTAGAATGCTTCCCCAGGTAACACGAAGCACTGGGTTTCATCCCCAAATTACCACCAGCACCACTAACAACAACAAATATGCTGTTATATATACTATAAGTATGTATAACTTTTATTTGTTCACTTAAAATACATATAAAAATGGACCAGGTATGGTAGGTCATACCTTTAATCTCAGCACTCAGGATAGAGGCAGGAAGATGAATCTCTGAGCTTGAGACCAGCCTGGTCTATGCAGTGAGTTCCAGGCCAGCCAAGGACAGAGTGAGACCCTATCTCAAGTAAATACATAAGTAAGAAGTAAAAGTAAATAAATGATTATAAAAAGAATAATGAACCAAGGACTCCAGTTTAAAGATGGTAAAAGCACAAAGCTGGTAGTTACGGAGTGGATTTCCACTCCTCTGAACCCTTCCAAGCACAAGGTACTTGTTAATAATCAACAAAACTCAACTGCAGCTTGTCTTAGAATTTCTATGGCTGTGAAGAGACAGCATGACCACTGCAACTTTTATAAAGGAAAACATTTAATTAGGGCTGGCTTACAGTTCAGAGGTTTAGTTCATTCTCATCATGGCAGGAAGCACGGCAGTGTATAGGTAGACATGGCGCTGGAGAAGGAGCTGAGAGTTCCACATCTTGGTCCAAAGACAGCAGGAAGATTGTGGGCCACTAAGCCAGCCTTGAGCTTCTGAGACCTCAAAACCCGCCCCGAGTAACACACCTTCAACAAAGTCACACCTACTCCAGCAAGACCACACCTCCCGATAATGCTATGGGGCCATTTTCATTCAAATCACCATACAACTACAGATGGACACCTAAAAGTTAACCAGAATATTAGAACCAGAGAGGGCACTGTCCAAACACTACCCGGAAAATGAGGCCTTAAAATACGTGGTGAGAAAACAGGGTCTGGCCCACAGCAGGTCCTCTACAAACATCTGATAAAATGGTGAATGAAGGGGCTGGAGAGATGGATCAGAGGCTCAGAGCACCAGTTGTTCTTCCAGAGGACCTGAGTTCAATTCCCAGCAACCACATGGTGGCTCACAACCATCTATCTTGAGATCTGGTGCCCTCTTCTGGCACACAGGCATAGTAGAGGCAGAATGTTGTATAAATAAAATCTTTTAAAAAAAATGGTGAATGAAACACTTCCTTCAGTGTCCCACTCTGTGATACATGAGTTTCTATCCCTGCTTTACAGATGAGAAACACAAGGCTGCCCACAGAGGCCCAACTTCATAAATGATGTTATGACTCAAACTTTAAACAATACTGCAGACATAACCTCCAGCCAAGTGGGATGGGGCATGCCCTTAATCACTTAGGAATTAAGAGCAAAAGAACCCATTTGAGGCTACCCTGGTCTGCATAGCAGTCAGGGTTGTACATCGTGGCTAATAGTCCTCACACGGTCTATTGTGTTCATGTGTGGGTCCCTCTCTGTTCCTGGCTGTGGATGAGACTGGGTGTTAGGAGCCCTGGTTTTCCAGCAATGATGGACTGTAATCTAGGATTAGAAACCAAATAAACCCTTTTGCCCCTGACTTGCTTGTTGTCAGGGTATTTTGTCACAGAATGAAACAAATAGAAAATGGTATCAGTCAAGGAGCGAGGTCTTTTCTATGATAAACCTGTCATGTGGCTTTTAAGGTTTTGGAACTTCTTTGTGAGGAATGTGGAAGTATTTAGTATATTGGGATAGAAAAGCTATTAAATGCTTGGAGAAAGATTTGATTCTGGTATGAGCTTGAGAGACAGTGATTATGACCGCTGGACTTATAAATCCATGAACAAGAACTTTACAGAGACAGGAACAGAGGTCAATTTACATGATGCTCTGACCAAGAATCTGGATTTATTCTGCCTGACCTGAGACTCTGAATGGAAAGATGAACTCCTTTTTTGGGAGAAAGAACTTCATTGTGGGACAGAATTCTGGCTGGTGCTGAGAAAGCTTCTCTGTGTAGCCCTGGCTGTCCTGAAACTCACTCTGCAGATCAGGCTGGCCTCAAACTCACAGAGATCCAACTGCCTCTGCCTCCTGAGTGCTGGGCATGCACCACCCCACCCAGTTAAATTACAAGAATGTTTAAATTTTAAAGACTGTAGTGTGCTGGTTAATTTTATGCCAACTTGAACCAAGCTAGAGGAGAGAAGAGAACCCCAATTGAGAAATTCCTTTCATAAGACAGAGACGTAGCCAAATTTATGGAGCATTTTCTTAATTAGAGACTGATGGGGGGAGGGCCCAGCCCATTATAGGTGGTACCATCCCTGGTCTGGTGGCCTTGGATTCTATAAGAAAGCAGGCTGGGCAGGCCAGGATGTGCAAGCCAGTTAGTGGCACCCCTCCATGGCCTCTGCATCAGTTCCTGCCTCCAGATTCCTGCCCTACTTGAGTTCCTGTCCTGACTTCCTTTGATGATGAACGATGATATGGAAGCCTAAGCCAAATAAACCCTTTCTTCCCTGGATTGCTTTTGGTCATGGGGTCTTATTACAGCAATAGTAATTAAGACACTAAGGGGGCTTTCAAAGTTGAACTATAGTTTACATTATAAGATAAACTTAAGACCTTGGGAATGGAACAAGGGGTGGAAGGTTGTGGCTTAAAGTGATACATTTCTGAAGTTGACAAGGGGTACAGTTGTGATGTTTACTGTTTTTTAGATAGGGTCTCACTATGGATCGCTGGCTGGCCTAGAACTCACTCTGTGGACCAGCCTGGCCTCAGCTCACAGAGATCCACCTTCCTTTGCCTCCTGTGTGCTGGGATTGAAGGTGCACAACACACTTTTCTGATGGTTACTTGGAATTGTCAGGTAGGTTGTCTAGATTAAGTTGGCCTATGGGCATGTGAGCAGGGCTTGTCTTGACTACTTAGAGGTGGGAAGAAACCCCACCATAAGAAGCACATTCCCTGGGAAGTAAGCACTGGATTGTCTGGGATCTTGATCCTGGGTTGTACTGTTGTGCCCCTGTCTCAAGACCCCTAACAATACCACCAGAATCAACTTCCCGATGCAAAAACAAAGTTTCTTTATCCAAGCCCAGGCAAGGGTTTCTTCCAACACTCCAGTTACAGCTAGTGAAGGAAGAAGCCCCAACCCTGACTACAAAGGGCTTATATAGGGAAAAACCACAAGCAGGGAGCTGTATGTCTTGGTGTTCTAGGACTGGCTATGGGGACATAGGTAATCTTTTGAAATCATTAGTCAGGCTATAGGTACAAAATTGCTAATGGTCATAGAACACTGACAGGAGCAAGCTATGGGACGTCTGCAGAGATACCTGGCTCTTGTTAAATTTTACTGCCATGTCTCCTGTTTGACCGTGTCTGGGATGCTTGCTTTGAATTCTGCTGTCACAGCACATTTAGGGGGCTTGAGTTCGGCCCCTGGTCACTGGTCACCGTATGGAGGCTTGTTCTAAGGATGGTATTGGTTCTGCTATTTCTGTATAAGAGGGGCTGAGCTCAAGCCAATGTGAATACATGTATTTTCTCTCTGATCTTGACTGTAGGTGGCTTAGCTGCTTCCAGTTTGTTGTGATTATCAAATAACCACCACCCCCCGCCCTTGATTTATCTATCTCATATACAGTGTTCTGCATGCAGCAATGCCTGCAGGCCAGAAGAGGGCACCAGCTCTTATTTAGATAGTTGTGAGCCACCATATAGTTGCTGGGAATTGAACTCAGGACCTCTGGACCTGCAGGCAATATTCTTAACCCCTGAGCCATCTCTCTATCCCCTACCCTTTCTTTCTTGAAGCTGCTTTTGTTTGGGTTTTTTTTTTTTTCATAGAAATTGGCAGCATCTAAAATAACCTAGAAGACAAGCCTTGACAGGAATCACTGAAATTAAAAGATCAACCTTAACTGTGGGCAACACCATCCCATGGGTTGGGATCCTAGGCTGAAGAAAATACCATGAGACAGGAGGGAGAATTGCCCTCTGCTCCTGACTGGAGGCAGCATGCCCAGCTGCCGCAGGCTCCTGGGACCACAAGCTGCAGGAAGCTCTTCCTTGAGTTGCTTTGGTCAGGTATCTTTGTCACAGCAGCAAGTAACTAACAGTTAAAACAGGGAAAGAAGTCAGATGTGGTGGCCTAGCCCTAGACAGAGACAGGTGGATCTCTGGGAGTTCAAGGCCAGACTGGTCTACAGAGCAAGTTCCAGCACAGCCAGGGCTGCACAGAGAAACCCTGTCTCAAAAAACTGAAAATCAAACAATAACAGGAAAAGAAAAACAGGTTCAGAGCTTCGGTTACCAGCACAAAACTGGGATGATTTAATGTCTGCCCTGGAAAAGGGCCTGCCCAACACATCCCTGGGTGGCTGATATACAGTGTTTCAGGTAGCAAATGCCTTTCTCCATACCTGTTTGTAAAGATCAGAAGCCATTTGCATCCCATTATCAACACCAGCACTCTCGCTGGCCTATTTCTAGGGAATAAATCTCTAGCCTTGTCATCATTTAGTTCACAGGGACTTTGTCTTTCCCTTACACCACATGTCACACTGGTCCATTCCATGAGTGACATTATCCTGACAGGACCTAGGGAGTACAAAGAAGTACCAGTAAGATATATGCATTTCACAGAAAATCCAGTTGCTAATATATCAGACTTTAACTTTAGTGGAATTTCTTGGGGTTCATTAGCCTGGGTGAGCTATGTCAAGATTTCCCTTCCAAAGTAAAAGTTCATATGGCCCCTCATGTAGCTAAAAGAACCTGGAAGATCTCGTGGGCCTCTTTGACATCCACATCTTTGTCACTTGTGACTTGGGTTTGCAGTGGCACAGTGCTTGCCTATTATGAGGCCCTGAGTTCCATCCAGAATTACAAATAATAAAACGTCACCATTTGTGAGTGGCCTGCTGAGTGTACCACTCACTGAGGGTCTCCAACGCTGCTGGGTTTGAGGTCATCCCAAGAGAGGCATCTCTGTGACAGGTCTGGGCTGCTGTTCAGGCCACATGATCTGGATGCTTGCAGTGCCAGTGACAGGCTGAGCCCTGAAGCCCCACCCAAAGGACTGTGTCTACCCCATCTTGTTTGTATATGTGTTGCACACCTGTTTCCTCTCCTGTCACCTACCATAAACTGTCACATGGCTGAGACTTGCAGATGGAGAGAAAGAGAAGCACCCAGGTGCTCATACTCATTTCCAGTTGTACACAGGGAGGCTGTGTTGTGACAGGCAGAAGGACAGATTGTAGAGATCGGGTTTAAGGATCTGTGTGGGGATCAGGTAGAAAAGACATGGGATGGCCTATCATGTTGAGCTGGCTGAGCTGTACCAGTTACTTTGAAACTGCAGGTTGCTGAGGAAGCTATTTAGCAGAAGTGACTTACAGTCAGCTAACAATATCCAAGTAAAATTATCCTGGATAACATGGAGCCACCTATTAGAGGCCTGCCTGAGCTCCCAGACTGTCCTTCCTCACAGCCTGCCCTACAGACTTCAGCCTTGCCTTACCAGGCCCCCACACCTACATAAGGCAATTGTTTGCAAGGGACTTAGCTAAACAGACAAGACAGACTACTAGCACTGTTGGTTGTTTCTAGACTAGAAGGGACTTTTATACAAATCAGGGAAAATCTTGCTTCCTTGCGAAGTTGAAGACTGGCTCTCACCAAATACAATCAGACATTTAATAAGCATGGCCAGTTCCAGGAATTCAAAGGATAGTGTTGATAGAGTCAAGAGGAGACTCAAGGCCACACCTCACAGTGTTTAGTGTGTTCAGCCCTAGCACAGTTTTACACAGCCACTCTTAATGATGCCCAGTACCAGTTGCTTCTAAAAGGTTGGCAATAACTATCCTAACACCAACCACAGCTAAGGTGGGGACTCCACTTTTGGGATACTGATTCCCATGAAGGCGTTTGGGAGGGAGTGATCCAGTGAAATCTGGTCCTCCTGTCAATTAAAGAGTTACTAGGATAGTGATGCTCACTTATTTACTATGTCACTGCTTTCTGCTGCACTACCAGTGCAGATGTGGCAACTACAACTGCAAGATACCCACTCAAAAACATGGGCATAGATGCTCACGGCAGCACAATTTACAATAACAAAAAAAAAAAAAAATCCTCCAACAGATGAACCAAATGTAGTGGGTCTATTTAATGGAATAGTACTTGGCCAAAGAGACAAATCACAAGTAGCAACTGAACTCAAAGGCTAGCTTTTGAATATCACATGGTTCCATTTGTGTGGAACAGGAGTAGGCAAATCCTGAGACACGAAGTGGGCTGGGGAGGTGGCTCAGTCAGTAAAACACTTACCACACAAGCAAGAGGACCAGAGCTTGATTTCCCAGGATCCATGCTTTTAAAATACAGGTGTGGGAACTAGAGAGATGGCTCAGCAGTTAAGAGCAATGGCTGTCTTCCAGAGGAGCTGAGTTCAACTCCCAGCACCCACACTGCAGCTCACAACTGTGTAATTCCAGTTCCAGAGGATCCAAAATTGCAAGCACCAGACATACAGACATGCAAAACACCCATAATTTGAAATTTATTGAAAAAATATTGGTATATGCCAGTAATCCCAGCACCAGGAAGGCAGAGCTAGAACAATGCCTGGGGCTTGCTGCCATCCAGTCTAGCCAAATCAGCAAACTCCAGGCTCCAGACTGGGTTTCAAAAAGGAAGGAAAGTGATGGAGCCACCCAATATCAACCTCAGGTCTGCACACAGGGACACACACAGAGTGGATTAATGTTTTCTAAAGGTTCAAGAAAAATTGACTACAAATAGCTATAGGGTCTCTTCCAAGGATATAAACACCCTGGAGTTGATGTTGATGCACAAGATATGTGTGGGGAGGAGAAAGGCTGGTGCAATATAGTGAAAATAATCTTGATCTCCCCTGGAATTGTCTCCTTGAACTTTATTAGGCATGAATCTTCATTTCAATCTTCATGGCCACATGTTAGGGAAGCAGCATTTTCTTTGTATACAGATGCTTGTCCAGATGCACAGAGTGGACAGGAGCTGGAGCTAAAACCTCACACATCTGCTTTTCCCTGTTGGACCTCTCTAAAATGCCCAAGATAGACATGTATCACAAAG
The DNA here is from genome assembly GCA_004025045.1 of Sigmodon hispidus. NCBI lineage: Eukaryota > Metazoa > Chordata > Mammalia > Rodentia > Cricetidae > Sigmodon > Sigmodon hispidus. The sequence goes on along the minus strand of PVIH01007468.1, from coordinate 26,027 downwards.
AGGCCACAGTAGAAATCTGGCACTCTGCTGGTTCTCTTCAACCTTTTACAGGCCTCTTAGCACATAAGTCATGTGCTGGATGATAGGGTTAGGCCTAAACCTTAAAGTGTACCAATGAGAATGCCGCCACCCATCCCACTTAACCTGGAGTTTTGGCAGTGCTTCCAGCTGAGTGAGTTCAGAGCAATTTGGTTTGCTCATCCCAAAATCATCTGACTAATGATTGCTCTTGAGGGCTCAAGCAACGTGAAAGCAATGTTTTAAAGATGGAATGCATCTTATTCCTCTTGCAGAGCTGGCAAGCAAGATGGTCTAAGGCTTGCTATCCCTTTAAGATTCTTCCAGAAGGCCAGGACCCACATCAAAGGGGCTGCCTAAACTGGCAAATGTGGTTTCCATCTGGCCAGGAAATACTTTTCCAGCACTTGGTACAGATGGGCACAGCTATGCTTCAGGATAAAGCAATGGAGGATGTGGGTGGAGAAATAAGGAAGGCAGGTTGGCAGAGACTATGCAGAATGCAAAGTGTCAGGGCAATGGTGGGAGGGCACACCATTACACATAATGTCCACATTCTGATATTTGAGCAAAGACTACAATAGATACATCTTAGGCCTAGGCTAAAGGTCAGTAGGACTCAGGGGCAGGGAGACTGATGGCAACACACAAGGAATAACCCCTACCCACTGTCAGGCTGTTGTCTCTACCAAGCAGCCTCCATTCACTCCAGTGCTCAATGCTCTAGAGGGAGGGGACTGACCCCCTGGATACCCTTCCTTCTTGGCTGGCAAGAGGCAACACCATGACTGGGGAAAAGTGCAGATACTGATGCCCCTTTTCTCCAGCCCTCCTGGGCACAGCTTTGAACGGCTATCCCCTCTGCAAGAATTCTGGTTCTCATCTCCCTCTCATGTGGCCGTTTATCATTCTCTTTCAGGGCTCCACCAGATCAGACTGGTCACTAAGGCCTTGCAGAATGACCAGACTTACCTGTGTAGGTAATGTGCTGTTGCATCATTTGGAGCAGAAACACATTACTTTGGGCCTATATCCCACCTTTACAGCTAAAATGTGAACTGAGGCCTTGTCCCAGCACACCCAAGGCGCCAGCTCTGCAATTACTAACCAGAAAAGTCTGAGCAACAAGGTGGGGTTCTTCAGTTTTTTAATTAATCCTTTGGTACCTCACTGTCCCAGAGGCAGTCTTCCCCAGACCAGCAAACTGGCTTTGAATCTGAAGCCCCACCTACCTCCACTACTGCGGAACACCCTCCTGTTCTTCACTCTAGCAAACATCACCCTACCCCACCCACTATGTAGTACCAACAGCACCAAGCCAACCAACCCTTCACCTCCAAAGAAACCCCAACAGCTCAGAAATGCATCAATCGAACTTTAATGTCCAAAAGAGGCGTGGATGCAGAGCATAGATGTGGCAGGGTCTCAGTCCCTGCACCAGAAATGAGATGAAAAACTAGACACTTCCGACTGGCCAGAGTCTTGGAGGGCAGGGAGAAACACAGATCTGGACGTTCGTAAGAAAAATAAAACCTACAATCAAACATTCAATCTTGTACCCAATGAAAGGTTTAAACAGGGAGCTCAGTCACCACCAGTTCCCACCCTCTCCTGTCAGCACTAGAGGAAAAGAACAAAAGCTCAATACACACTAGGGGCTTAGGAGGAAGGAGCATTCTCCTGCCTTCCCCTCCCCTAAGAATGGGTTGGGGAAAAAAAGGCTAGATTTCCCCATCCCTTACAGTGTCAACCCTACTGAATGTTCTGAATGTGATTCATTAGAACCAGCAGCTCAATTGGCAATGACAACCCCACCCACCCCATCATGTCAACAACAGGTTTCCCTTGCCCCTCTGGAAGGCCCTCCCACTCACAGCCCTTCACCTCCTGATGCCCAGAGCTTTGCTGCACTTCAGACCTGTTCCCAGGAGCCCCTCTGCTCTCATTTCTTGCATCTCCACTGCCCACTAGAGGCTGGGACCAGCCACAAGTTGCCCCTGCCCCCAGATCCAACTCCAGGGAAGATGGCAGTATGGCCATCTTGTCCTGGGTGACCTTCCAAAAACCTTCCCAGGAACAGAGAGCCATAGGGCAAAGCAGGGTGTCCAAGCTAGAAGGCTAAGGGGAGGAGGATGGTGTAACACCAACCTGTCCTCACTCCAACAGGTAACATAAGAGCCCACTTAGAACTAACCGTGCCCCCACCTCCACACACCCTAGAGGTTCCACATGTCCTGCCCTTCCCTCCCTTCTCCCCAGACCCACCCCACACACGGACAAATACAGACACACACAAGGAAGAATCAAAGGGACACTGATTTGGTTTGATCACTAAGACCTAACTAAGAAACTACAGTCACCAGAAATTCCCTTGCCACCAACAGGGTTGCTCTAAGAGAGCTAAGGAATGAGAAAAAAATGAGGGCTAAGCAGGGAGCAGACAGAAGAATGGAAAGAGGAAAGCCAAGCTAGTCCTGCTCCCAACACTCCCAGCATCATTTCTGGCTGGGAGACTAGAGGAAGGTAATCCACAGACACAGCCCTTACTTAGAAACCCCGACAAAGACGGCAAGACAAATCTGCTCCCTACTCCCACACCACAAACATCTCAGGGCCTCCAAAACCTGCACCCCACCCACCCCTGCCCCAAGCCATAAAGTCACAGTTCAGTGGAATATTCTCCCTGGCATACTAGATCAATCCCCCCACCCAACTTCCTGTCTGTCCCTCTCCTTGCCGATCCTAACCCATTCCTCACAGCATCCCGGCCCCTCCTAGAGCAGCATCCACCACAGGAGAGGCTGCTGCAGCTTTACCTCCACCTCCAGAGGCCTACTTCTATTCCTCAGCCTCCTAGTCTCTTGGACTTTGCTGAGGCCTTTTTATTTTATACAGGGAGAGAAAGAAAAGGAAGGATGGGAGAGAGTTCCTAGTGCAGTACAACCAAAAAAATATTTTTAAAGTCTTAAAAAAAATAAACATAAAGCAGCCTTCTTCCCCAGGCAACTAAACAGAAAGAAGTTTGGTTTTTGTTTACTGCGACACACACATGAAATCGAGTATACAGTCCATGCAGTAGCACAGCCATTGGAGAGGACTTCCTGATGCTGGCCCCAGTGCAAATCAGTCCCAGCAACGCCGCCTGCTTGCCATCGCTGCCGCCGCCGCCACTGACACCTTCACCTCGGCCCTAGCCTGACTTGAAGAGGAGGATTGCAACCTGACCCAAGTAAAAATAGATGAAGTGCTTTGTCTCGTGTGTGACGTAGCTGCCAAAGTTTCGGCCGACGATACAATGCCAGGTAGGGTTATATTTCTTGTCAAATTCCTAAAGAAGAAGAAAGGTGGTTAGGGTTGTTGGAGAAAGAAATCAAAATGGGAGCCACTCCCAGGAGTTCCAGCACATACATTTAGTTGTTTCCACCCACTCTGTCCAGTATCCAACCTCAAGCCTGCGCCCCCAGCCCAGGGCCTCAGCAGCTCAGGTTCTAAGGCTGTCTGTGACACTCCTAACCCTCATCAATAATGGACCACACACACAAAGGCTCCATTATCCCTCTCTGCCAAGCCTCCAGCACTCTACACCCTCATCTCTGCATCCTCTAGTTACCCACACCCAGACCTGCTCACTTTATGATAGCCAGAGAAACCAGAATGTCATGGTAAAGTGGGAGCCTGGTCATCCACTGCCTCACTCATCACTAAACCAGCACCCCACTCAGGAACTAATGGGAACTAACTGTTGAAGTACCAGGGAGCAGTTGTATGGCACCATGTGATATGCCTAATTCCCTCACTCTACAAATTCACCCAAGCAATCCCTATAAAGCATCAGACTGTTCCCTAGCACACCAGGGTTCAGCCCACACAATTCTAGACATATCCTTCCACAAACTGTGAAAGGACAGTAGCCCTCTACCATGGGCACATCAAGGCTGCTTCACAATTCTCTTGTCCACTGGATGCTCCACATACTTATATAACTTCCTAAAAGCACCTACACCACACAATTCCAGGAAGTACTAAGGAACAAAGAAAGCCAAATGTAACTTCAATCCTGATTCTAGATACCTTCCTGAAGGAGAAGAACCACCATCACTGTCCTGGGTCACACAGGGTCCTCTTGTGCCAAGCCTACTTTCTCTCTCTGGGTAGACTGGCAAAGCCATCAATCATGTAGGACTGTGTCCCTAGCCCCATACATAGGGTTGTTTCTCATGGCACCCATGTCTGATTCTATCCTTCAAGGGTGGGAAAACAAAAGTTCTCTAAAACTGGAGACTCCACTGGGCACATCTTACTACTTTGCAGACTGCCACCATACGCATATGCATCCTTTTTAAAAGTCCAGAGCTTAGATGACCAATGACTGGGCCTATGCCTCTACTTAAGACATGGGTTTGGGGGGCTGGAGAGACGAAGTTAAGAGCACTGACTACTCTTACTAAATACCCTGGGTTTAATTCTCAGCACCCACATCGTGGCTCACAACCACCTGTAACTCCTATTCCAAACAATCTAATGCCTTCTTCTGACCTCCACAGGGACCAAGCATACATGGGACAGACATACATGAAGAGATTTGCCTGCCTCTGCCTCCAGAGTGCTGGGTTTAAAGGCGTGTGCCACCATGGTCAAGCTTCACGCTCCTGCTTTTAAGAATGTAGGGAGGGGATTGTTGGAGTTGCTTGTTACTCTTCCAGGGACCTGGGACTAAATTCCCATCACCAACACAGCGGTTCACAACCATCTGTCCTATGGCCTCTCTGGCCTCCACAGGTACCAGGCCTATCCTGTGGTACAGAGACATCCATATAGGCAAAATACCCATACATGTAAGATAAATTTTTATAAATAAGATAATATAGGGAGAAGAATAGTAAATATTGCAAGGACCCTAAGAAGCCCTTTTTAAGGACAAAGGAAATGTTCCATCATGAGGATTACAAAGGATATACCACTATAAATGAAGTTCCCTGAAAATCTGTTTAGGATCACACGTATTCAAATGCTATAATTTTGTTTGAACACTGAATAGTTTCCACGTAGACCAGTAATATTAGTTTCTCTGCAGAGTATTCCCTTCCCCAATGCCTTGCAATGACAGAATTATTTGTAAAACACAGCCTCTGCTGAGCTCTTACCAAGAATCATTAAGGTGACTGCTTTGGCAATTCAGAATCACCCCCACAATGCAGCTGCATTTGTAGGGTGTTGTCTGAAGGGCTACACCTGCTTTGAAAGAAACTGCCTGTCCTCCTCACCTCCCATGCAGCTCAGCTCTCAATCCTCCTGCTCCTGGCTTACCTTCTTGATATAGGCAGCAATGTCCTTCTCTATGTTGTATTTCTCCATGGCCTGTGTGGCGCAGTCAACGGCATCCTGTTGCATGTCCTCAGACATGTCTGCGTTCTTGATCACTGCCTTCCGGTCAGACATCGTGACACTGCAGAGTGCACAAAAGTAAAGATGATGACAATTCAGTGTGGGTGAGAGACCGGGCTACAGCTGGGAGCCTCAGGGCTAGAAAGTACTTCAGAAGGTGGATGTATATGAATCACAGACAAGAGACATTAAGAGGAAGCTTATGCTGGGCATGTGGAGCACACCTTAAATCCCAGCACCTGGGAGACAGGGGCAGTGGGATCTCTGCATTTCAAGGCCAGCCTGGTCTACAAAGGGAGTTCCAGGGCAGCCAGAGATAGACAGTAAAAATCCATCTCAAAAAAAAAAAAAGACAAGCTTTCAGCGGAAATGTAGTTCCTACTTCTTGGGAAGTTAAAAAGAAATGTAGTTGTAAGATGTCATGTTTTTAAGACACAAATTTTCTAGCTCTTATAGCTTGTATGTCATACACTCCTAAACTGCAGCACAACACCGGCAGCCAAAGTGGTACAACAATGAAAGACAATTGTTGTACCTCTTTTTACAAACGGTGTTTTATGTCACCATCTGTAGAATGGGGATTGCAGCAGTATCCAAAGATAAAACCAGAAGCTAACACTTGAACAGATTTAATGAGGATTACACACCACTGGTCTGGTGGTAGAAAACACCTGCTAGAAATTAGTACCCCTGGTTTCTGGTCTGCCTCTGAGCACTTGTGGTCGGGGCAAGTCATCTGGCTTTTCTGTATCGATTACCTCCATTTTAGCAATGAGGTCAGCTCTCAACTGAAGGTTGTTTAAGAATTAACTAAGGTTATATGAGAACATCTGCAAACAAGGAGAAGTCTATGCAAGGGGCTGGCTGTCCATCACCCAGGCTCAACCAACACCTGCTTTTCTAATTCAAAGTTCTATAGGAGCACATGACAGCAGCAAAGAGAAGTCATAAAGACTAAGTATACTGCCCACAAAGCCTAAAATATAAACTACTCACTGTCCCCTCACAGGAAAAAGGCCAGTTCCACTTTGGTATTAATAAAAGGGGCTTCATATACAAGGCCTGGTGGCAAAGAGGTAATAACGACCTCTTAAATAGTCGCATGTCATCACATCCTGGCCTTCTGCTCCCCTCTCTTCACTACCATGGTCAATCTTTAAAATGCAATACAATTTCTGAATTCTAGAATTGAGTCACAGCCTCAACAATGATTTGTCATTTCTCTGAATTTCTGCTTTCTCATGTAAAATCTTTATTCATGCAAAAGGCTTTAATGAAGTGAAAAGTTGGAAAATATCACATTATCCTGACAGAAAAGCTGAGAACTTTCCCTTAAATAAACAGGGCCAGGTGTAGTGGTTCACACCTGAAATTCTTTCTAACGTTTGGGAGAGAGAGGTAGGATGATCAGGCATTCAAAGCCAGCCTCAGCTATGAGACCCAATAAAAAAAAACACAGGACCCAGGAAAACCTGGAGATGGAGGAGGGGCAAGACACTGACATGCATGAACCAAGAAAGAGTTATTAATATTTTTAATAGCCATGTTTCCTGGGTCATGGCATTTACCATCCAGCAAGCAACCAGATTTCCGAAGCTGATCCTGCATGAACCTTTCTACCCTGGCAGCCTCTAGTTATAGGAGCTACTTTATAACAAAAGAAATCTTGCCCTTGTCCTTGACCAGTCTCACCACACACAGCAGTATTTATTCCCCTCACCTCAACTCCAAAAGCACCACTGGTTGTGGTCCACCCCAATGGGGGTGGGGGGATGCTATCCCGAGTCAGTCTGACACCCCAGTGCTCAAGCGATTCCCAGTATCGGTTCAAGCTGCTACTTATCTGAGTCCACACTACCCACTGGGTAAGATGAAAGGAGCATCAAATGCACAGAACCTATACAAGGCAGCTGCCAAGCAAGGCAGCCCTTGACTGATCCCCAGGTACCTTGGCCTGACACTGTCAAATAAAGCCAGACTTCTTCCACTTAAGCAGACACTGGCTAGTGTTTAGACCAGAAGCCCTCGCCCCCTTACCCCTGAGAATATTTGGAGCCCCAAGGAGTCTGTGGTAAAGAAGAGAACAAGAGATGCTGTTCAAGGCTGACTTGCTCTATGACCTTGGGCAAACAATCACATTAAAAAACAGCTGAAATGAGATCAACGGGGCAATCTTCATGAGATCTGAGCAACGAAGGAGGCTGATGTGTCTAGACCTTTCTAGAAGTGAACAAACAATGTCACCTGGTGGCCTGTTCCAGGTTACCACTCAGAAGGGGGCACTGTTTACAAATCCAGAGGTTGGGGGTGGAGCCTGCCTACAGACAACGAAGTATGAAATTGGCACCATTTTGCCAAAAAAAAAAAGCTCACCTGCTTCACTGCCTCATTCCTCAAGTCCAAAGGATCAACTTTGTCACAGTAATTAAAAGCTATCTTACTCTTGAGAGAGAGAGCCTGCGATTACATAATGCTGGTCTTGTGACTACAATGCCACGATTCTTCACCCTTGGCCCCTCAGGCGTCGCAGAAAGGTGAGGCCCAGCCCCAGCAACCCCTATCCAAGGTGCCAGAGAGAAAAAGCCTGGGAGCTAGATGACCAGCTAGCCTTTCCTTCCGGGGGGGGCGCTGGGCCTCCAGATAAAAGGATGGCCAAAGGGCCCCAAGCCAGCTTCCTGAGTCACGAGCCAGTAGCTCCTGTGAAAAACGCAAAAGGAGCAGTCCAGGACAGTTCTCATCCTCTGTCCCCGGTCTTGCGACAAAAAAAAAAAAAAAAAAGCACACACACAAAAAAAGGCTAAGCCTCCAAATGACACGGCCCGCCTTGCACCATTCCTTAACACGTACAAACGTTTTTGCTTCGCTTTGGATCTCTAAGGGGGCCGTACGCCCCCCCCCAACACACACACTCCCCATCGGGTCCTCCAGAGGGCACAGACCACGAAGGGCAGCAGCATCTGGGAATTGAGAAAAGCATCGCCGCCGCGCCGGGTCCGCAGGCCGCGGCCAGTCCTCCGCCCTCCCCCGCCAGGCCTGGAGCCGCGCCGGAGTGACCGAGCGACCTCTCTGCAGGAAGGACGCCCCGGAGGGTGGTGGCCGCGGCGGCGGCAGCGGCAGCAGGAGCCGCGTCATGCCCGAGCCCTCTCTCCACCCGCTCGCCTCGAACCCCAAGAGGCCTCCCCACACCGCGGTCGGGCTCCCGGGGGGAGGGGGAGCTGCGGAGCCTGCAGCCGCCGCACGAGGGTCTCCGAAGCTCGGGCTGGCCCCGGATCCCCGGGTCCCCGCTCACCGTCACGCAGGCGAGTCGGCACAGACCCCTGGGGAGCAGCGAGCGCTGGGCTAGAATCAGCAGAGCGCGGGCAGGGGCGGTGTCTCCTGGGCTCGTCGTGCAGCAGCAGCCACTGCCGCCGCGGCGTCCCCTTGCTCCCGCAGCCCCGGGCCGAGCGCTCGCGCTGCCGTCCGCTCCCCGAGCTCTAGTCGGCCGCCCGCGCTCCGCCTCGCGCCAGCCGGCAACTCGCCTGCGCCCGCTGCTGCCTCGCCGTCCGCTCTGCTCCGCCGCTGAGCGCGGCCGACGCGCGGCCCTGAAATAGAGCCCCGCCCCCGCCCCCCTGCCGCGCGCGCCGCCGTCCGCGCTCCCCATTGGCTGAGCCCGCCCGGCCCCGCACTGCGGGCTTCTCCCCGCGCCGCTCTCGCCCCACATCTTGTTTCCTCCCACAATGCCTCGGGGCGGAGGAGGGGGTGGGGAAGGGGAGCTGGAGAAGGTTGGGGGAGGGAGTTGTGTGGCCTTTGGAGGAAGAGAGAGGAGACAGAATGCGACCCTCGAGGCCCAGGCCTGAAGAGGCCAGCCTGGGGACGTATGGAGGGGATAGGGCCAGAAAGGAAAGAAAGAGGGCCGTGGAGACCCCAGTTTCAAGGAGAATGGAAGAGTGGAGGGATGGAGATCTCAGGGAGGCAGGCCTCCAGGTCCCAACTTTGGAAAGAGGCATGGAGAGGGTAAAAATCACCAGGACATTATTTCCAACCTCGGCTGGCAGCACTTGAGGAGAGAGGAAGAGACAAGCCCCATGGTGAAGTAAAGGCAGAAGCAGTCCTCGAGGGCCCCATGCCCTCACATTCTGGAAAGGTCTCTTGCTTCTAGCTCGGCCTTTGTTCGCCAATCTCATGGCCATCTTCCTACTCCTAGCTGGGACTCTAACCACTAGCTACAAGAAGGTACTGGCTCTGCAGTTTGTGGATGGCCCTTTTGAGTCTTTCGGGGAAGAGGTGAGATCCATTTGCTGTCCAGTTAAACAGGACCAGAGGGAACTGAACAGAACACTTAAAGAAAACAAAACAAATCTTCATTTCATTTTTGGCCCAAGCATGCCTTTAATCTCGATACTCACTCGGGAGGCAGAGGCAGGTGGATCTCTGAGTTCGAGGCCAGCCTGGTCTATAAAACGAGGTCCAGGACCACCACCAGGGCTATACAGAGAAACCCTGCCTCAGAAAAAAAAAAAAAATGTAAACAGAACACAATTTAGACCCCATGCCAGATCAGTTCCCTTGGGCTACAGTTGGAAAACTTCAGGCAGCACACTGTAAGGTGTGCATGTATATGTGTGTGAATGTGTTCTCAAAGGTTTTTGTTCATGGTATTCAAACGCAGAAAAAGACACCCAGGAAATGTCTTTTTCTTCCCAAACTTTGATTCACAAAGGGCCTATCAAAAGGGTGTGCGTAATAATCTTCAAGGGGAGGTCAGACATTCAAGCTACTGAGTGGATGTTAGCAAATTGCCTGGCACAGCTACCACGCTCATCTTTTTCTCTCCCCTGACCTAAACCAAGAGTGAGAAGTCAGACTTGCTGTGGCCTTAGCCTGCCCTGCTGGAGAGTATCATAACTGAGTATTCATTATGTGTCAGACAAAACATGGAAAATTGTCCACTCAGGCTCTGTCTTTTCCCATCTCCAGTCAGGGACTCAACCAGGCGAAGGCCTGGGGTATCCCTTCATTCAGGGAGTATTCTGATGTCAGCTTGTGTTAATGAATGAGGGGTGGGGCACATGGGAAGGGGCTGGAGGATGGGTCATCCACCTAAAGCTTTTTTGGAGTAACTCTTAGGTACTTCTTGGAAAAAGAGAGCTAATACCGGTTTATTAGCTTCCAGCCTCTTCCAAGGTTTGAAGGTCACAACTGTGATGTATGGTTGTACAAGATGTTCACTGCCCAAGGACATCCAATGAGGGAGCAAGTGGGAACTATTACAAAGCATATGCTACACTTGCTTTCTGACATGTCTTGATACAGGCCAGACAGCACTCAAGCAAATGACCTTTTCCAGTGTGCACAAGAGTGATTATGACCTTTCATGACCTACTGTGTTCTCAATACTCCTCTTCCTTGGAGTAGGGGAGAGGTTAATTATTCCTATTGTGAATTATAATGAGATGGATAGAAGCTAAAACTCTCAACAGAAGTCAGACTTTTGGGGATTGAAGTGTGTGTGTGTGTGTGTGTGTTGAATGAGACTAGTTAAAACAGTATGGTTTAAGGTTGTGGATATAGCTCAGTGGTAGAGTGTGTGTGCTTTCTCCGCACACTCAAGGCTCTGAGTTTGATCTCACAAACAGTAGAATAATTTATTGATAATAATTAACTTGTATGGAGCCCTCATTCTGTACCAGGTTCCAAGTGTTTCGAATGTAATACATTCTATTCTACCACACAAAACTGGTTTTGAAGTGAATTATTACTGTCCCCCTTTGGGTGAGTATCTGTTAGCTTAGTGTATGTAGTTCAGTAGTTTGCCTACAGTCACCCAGCTTGTCATCTGCAAGATTCAAGCCCAGCCTGTCCCAAGTGCTTATGACCTTAGCCATTAGACTACATTGCCACCTAACAGTGGGCTAAAAGTATGGAGGGACTTGCCTCTCGGCCTAAATCATACCAGCATTTAACTTATCAAACTCCACAGTACATTTTCCTTTGTTGTACTTTGTTCCTTTCCTTTATTAATATTTTATATATGTGAATGTTTTTCTACATGTGTGTCTGTGTACCACATGTGTGCCTGGTTTCCATGGAGACCAGAAGAGAGTGTCAGATCCCTGGAAATGGAGTTATAGATGGTTCCAAGATAGCATGTGGGTTTGGAATTGAATCCAGATCCTCTGAAAGAGCAGCCAGTGCTCTGTTAGCTCTTCAACCCCCTCCAAAGTCTTTTTTTAAAGATTTATTTATTATGTATACATTATACAGAAGAGGGCACCAAATGTCATCATAGATGGTTGTGAGCCACCATGTGGTTGCTGGGAATTGAACTCAAGACCTCTGGAAGAACAGTCAGTGCTCTTAACCTCTGAGCCATCTCTCCAGCCCCAAAGTCTTTTTTTTTTTTAAGACTAATTCTCACTATGTAGCTCTAGCTAGAGTGAGTCCTGCAACTCACTGTATAGATCAAACTGGCCTCACACAAAGCTCTGTCTCCCCCCCCTCTGCCTCTCATGTGCTGACTGACTTTAAAGGTCTACATCACTACACATGGCTCCAAAGTTCTTTTTCTAATCCAAACATTAATATCTCCAGGAGCAGAGTTTAGGAAACTTGTCCTATACTAATTAATTCTACTTATGCAAAATGCTTACTGCCTAAGGTAATTACTAGGCAGCATGGCAACTATGATAATATATTCACCTAACTGGGTGGATGTCTATTTGACACACATTTCTTTGCTATCAGTCAAGTCCTCTGATTTAAAACAGAAGGGAATTGTCTTGTTTGTGGGCCCCTTACCCTCTCTCTGTTTTGATTTCAGGGCTCCTCAGATCAACCTTCAGCTTATAAGTTTCACCCATATTCATGTTTTTTAACTTTGGCCTGGAACCTGGACACTTTTCTCATCCCCATACAGACCCCTCAGACTCTATACAAACACACACACACACACACACACACACACACACACACACACACACACACACACTACCCAAGAGTATTAGCCCAAGAGTAGATTCCTTTGATTCTAACGTCTTTCCACCATTCAAAAGCTGTGCAATGTGCAGATCTGGTCAAGCTATTCAGACCACACACTTTCATTTTCCTCATCTGTAAACTGAGAATACTATCTGCTTTATAGAGTTAAGGAAAAAATGTGTGAAAACTCTCAGCCCAAGTTCTGGCCCATGCAGCTGACACGTTAGCCATCATCAGTTTCTCTCCCTTTCCTGTAGTTCTTCTCTGTTCAAAGCCCATGCACAAGCCAGAAATCCGGGTCCTCCCTGGACTTGTATCTCCCTCTTAAACCCACCGCATATCCATCGCATATCCATCACTGCTCATCCCCCCCACACTGTTTTACCTGTGCCCTACATCCAGCCCACTATTCATCAGCTCTTGGTTCCCTGCCTCCGTTCTTATCTAGCCCAGTGGTTCTCAACCTTCCTAATACTACGACCCTTTCATGCAGTTTGTAATGCTGTGCTGACCCCAAACCATACAATAACATCATTGCTACTTCAGCTGTAATTGTGCTACTGTTATGAATCATATGTAAATATCTGATATGCAGCATATCTGGTATGTAACCCCTGTGAAAGGGTCATTCAACCCCCAGTGGTCTGCTCTACGGTAGAAATCTATTAACAGACACTTCTCTCCTGTTCAGAATAAGGACTTTGCCCTTTTCCATAACATGCCACACACACACACACACACACACACACACACACACACACACACACTTCTCTGTTTGCCAGGTCTCCCCACACATCTTGTGCTGGCTGCTCTGACACCTCAGCTGCCTGCATTTCCCACATGCAGATTCCACACCTTTGTTGAAGTGGCTCTTTCTCCCTCTAGACTAGCAGCTTTCCTTCCTGGCTTACTCCTAACTCTAAGATGCCTTCCTCCCCCAAATCTCACAGGGCATGTGTACCTGTCACTGGCTCTGCTGTTTCCAGGTCACTAACCATTCCTATTAAACTGGTTCACCTGCCGTTTCTTGATGATAGGCTCACATGTGATTTCTGTGTATAATGAAAGACCTAGCAGTTCCTGAAACAGGAGGAAGTTCTAGGCACTGGGTACACTGAATGAACATGCCTACGGGTGGCTGAAAAGCACCACTAGAAGAACACTCTTTCTCTTCCAGGTGTCCACACTCCTGTTTCTCTCTCAAGCAGCAGTAATGCATACTGTTTACCTGGAGCTTTCCCTGCCCAGAACAAATGACAGCTAAGATAAATCACTGTCAGCACTGGGGAAAGTCCAGCCTTCACTTCTAAATTCACTTCCTCCTCAACTTTCTCCTGAATGTTTGGCCGAGATCTTTAGGTAAACTCCAGCTCACTGGGTCACCCACAGGGACTGAGACCACAGGCTGTGGAGGTGACAGAAGTCATTTATCGGGTAAATTACGTCAAAGGCTACAGGAAATTGGAGAAGGATTAGCCAGGGCTGTGTAGTGAGTTCTGGTCCCAATGTGCTACAAAATAAAATCCTGTCTTCAAATGAGAGAGCTAGGGAAGGGGGAAGAGAGGGGGGGTGACTATGAATCATGACAAAGAAGACCCTTCCTGTCTGTCTGTCTGTCATAAAATCATACACACTTTCTCCAGTCTCAGGGTAAGATAGGAACAGTGAGATGAGCTCCTATGAGATCCGTACAATCTCTCTCTCTCTCTCTCTCTCTCTCTCTCTCTCTCTCTCTCTCTCTCTCTCTCTCTCTCCCTCTCTCTCTCCCCAATGCTGGAGATTGAATCCAGGGCCTCATACCTCATGTCAGGCAAGTTCTCTGCTATTCAACGGTATTCAGCCCTACCTCCTTCCTTTTTTGAAATACTTAAGTGTGTGTGTATGTGTGTATAGTGTGTGTATATATTCTATTCTGGGCATCAAACCCAAGACCTTGCCCATGTCAAGCAAGAAATCTATCACTAAGCCACACTCCCAGCCTTCTTTATGTTGAAAAACATAAAACCAAATAAACAAACCAACCAGAAAATAAGCACTCTGACTCATCAGGCATACTAAAATGTAGTTAAACTAGCAAAGAATTTTGGGGGGAATCTTTTCACTAGGAAAATGGAAGCCTAGTGGCCTGGAGAGATGGCTCAGCGGTTAAGAGCACTGACTGTTCTTCTGGAGGACCTGAGTTCAATTCCCAGCAACTACATGGCAGCTAACAATTGTCTGTAATTCCAAAATCTGGCACCCTTACACAGTTATACATGGAGGCAAAACACCAATTTACATAAAAAATAAAAACAAATATTTTTAAAAAAGAAACGAAAATGGAAGCCTAGTTTACATTTCAACATAAGGTAGCCCTTCTTATTCACATTTATTTATTTAGGGATGAGCACATACTACAGTGCTCAAATGTAGGTGTCAGAGGCTAAATGGGTAGTTTCTGTTAATTAGATACCAACCAGAGTCACCCCGGAAGAGGAAAATTCAATGAGAAATCACTTCCATCAGATGGACTTGTGGGCATGTCTGTGGGTCACTTTCTTGACTAATGACTGATGTGGGACAGCCTAGCCCACTTTGGGCAGGGCCACCCCTGGGCAGGTAGCCCTGAGTTATATAAAAATGCCAGCTGAGCAAGCTGTAAGGACTAAGGCAGTAAGCAGTGTTCCTCTATGGTCTGCTCTGCTGGAACTCCTGCCTGATTTCCTTCGGTGACGAGCAGGTGCCTAGAAATAACACAAAATAAGCCTTTCCTTCCCAAGTTGCTTTTGACTACGGTGTTTTCAGAGCTATGAAAACCTCATACATGAACAAGTTGCAGGAACCATTCTACCTTTGATCATTCAGGGGCTGGAGATTAAACTCACACGTTCTGAGTTGGCAACAGTTGAATGCACTGAGCCATCTTGCCAGCCCAAAACAAACTTAAAAAAGTCTTTAACATGCATAACTTAGTAGCTTTTTGAATATATATCTGTATATCTTTGTAACTTGTATCCTAGCAAAATTTAAAACTTTTCATCACCCCCACAACAAAACCTTCTGGATATGATAACAAATTATTTTAACCTCAGCATTAGGAGGTAGGCAGATCATTGTGAGTTCAAATCCAGCCTAGTTGACATGGCAAGTTCCGGAACAACCAGGGAGCTACATAGACTGTCTGAAAACAAAAAACAAAAGAAAACACAAAACAAATCACTCTCACCATTAGCAGTTATTCTCTCATTCCTTTCTAATGTTTGCCAATCTACTTTCTACCTCTACGGATTTTCTAAATATTGGGATTATAGCCATGTACCCCACACCACACTTTTATTATTGGACTTTAAAACAGTGTGTGTGTGTGTGTGTGTGTGTGTGTGTGTAAGAACAATTTGTGGGAGTCAATTCTCTCCTTCTACCACAGGGATCTAGGGTCAAACTCGGGTCATCGAGCTTATCTGCTGGCCAAATTATGTGACTTTTTATTTGTTTGTTTGTTTCCTGGAACTAGCTCTGTAGACCAGACTGGCCTTAAACTCAAAGATCTGCCTGCCTCTGCCTCCTGTGTGCTTGGATTAAAGGTGAGCACTACCATCACCTGGCAATGACTTCTTAATGATAGACAGTCTGGTGGCTGTGAAGTGGTATCTCATTGCGGTTTTTGTGTTTCTTTGATGGCTAACAATGCTCACCATCTATTTCTCATGTGTTTACTATTTGTATCTCTTTTTAAAAAAATATTTATTTTTATTTTATGTGAATTGGTGTTTTACCTGCATGTATAACTGTGTAAGATCTTGGAATTACAGACAGTCATTAGCTGCCATGTGGATGCTGGGAATCGAACTCAGGTCCTCTGGAAGAACAGTGCTCTTAACCGCTGAACCATCTCTCCAGCCCTACTATTTGTATTTCTCATTTGGGAAAGTGTTTGCTCACTTTCTTTATTCATTTTTAAATTGGATTATTAGCATGTTAACTTATTGAAATATATGTATTTTAA
This sequence comes from Sigmodon hispidus, assembly GCA_004025045.1. NCBI lineage: Eukaryota > Metazoa > Chordata > Mammalia > Rodentia > Cricetidae > Sigmodon > Sigmodon hispidus. The sequence continues at coordinate 9,682 of PVIH01007468.1, read as the reverse complement.
ATTATATTTATTATTTTTAATTATGTGTTTCTGTATGTGAGTGCAGGTGCTTGCAGAAACCAGAGAAGTGGGATCCCCTGGAGCTGGAGTTACAAGTGGTTATGAGCTGCCTGCTCTGGGTGCTGGGTGTTGAGAACTGAACTCAAGTCCTCTGGGAAAGCAGCGCTGAACCCTCTCTCCAGCTTCTATGTATTCTTTATATATTCTAGATGTTAGACTCTCCTAAGATCCTAATGGTTTACAGATATTTTCTCCTTTATGGTTGTTTTATTTTCAGTTCTTTGACAGTCCATTAAAGCACAAAAATTTCAAATTGGACAAAATACAATTTGTCTGTGTTGTGGAATATTAGTTTAAGATGTGTTACATTTGTTTGTGCTGTAGAACATGTGTTTAATGGTGCAAAGATGTGTTGCATTCTTTTATGTTGCACTTGTTTAACTCTGTGAAGCTGTGTTACTTTGCCTGTTTAAAATACCTGATTTGGGGACCAGAGAGATGTCTCAATGATTAAAAGCACTGATTGCTCTTCCAGAGGTCCTGAGTTCAATTCCCAGCAACCACATGGTGGCTCATAACCATCTGTAATGAGATCTAATGCTCTCTTCTGGCCTGCAGGAATACACACAGAGGGGGCACTCATACTTTAAAAAAAAAAGACATAAATTTTAATAGAAAGAGAAAAAAAACTGATTAGTCTCCTGAACTGAACAGCCATTCAGCAAGTCAGGAGAAAGAAAATTGGGGGCTGGCAGGCAGAGAGAATAAATAGGAGAAATCTGGGAAGAGGGATTGAGGAGAAAAGAAGGGGCCAGCCACACAGCCAGACACAGAATAAGGAGGAGAGAAAAGATGTATAGAAACAGAGAAAGGTAAAATCCCAGAGGCAATCTGTAAACAGAATAATTTAAGAAAAGCTGGCAAGATATAAGCCAAGCTAAGGCCAGGCATTGATAAGAAAAAATAAGATTCTGTTTATTTAGGAGTTGAGTGCTGGGCCCCTCAAAGAGCTAAAGAATTAAAAAAGAACAAAAACAACAACCAAAAACACCTATATGTCTGTGTTTTCTTTTTCCACTAATGCTTTGATATTGTACCCAAGAAGCATCACACCAACCTCAAATTACAAAGATCTATTCCTGCATTTTCTTCTAAGGGTTTTAGTGCTTCCATTTTTAGGTCAGTGATCTTTATTTACTTTTAGACAAGCTATGTAGTCATGGCTGGCCTACATACCTGGCCTGGAGCACACAAAGATATGCCCACCTCACTGCCTCCTGAATGCTGTGTTTAAAAGTGTGTGCCATTAATACCTGGCCTGAGAGAATTTTTATATGCATGTAATATATGCTCCATATCCTTGTTTTGGATGTGATATCCAGTTATCTTGTGTCAGTAAAATGAGCTGACAAGAATTGTTGAGAACCTTGTCAAAAATAACAAGGACTGAGGGCTAGAGAGATGGCTCAAAGGTTAAGAGCACTGACTGTTCTTCCAGAGGTCCTGAGTTCAATTCCCAGCAACCACATGGTGGCTGACAACCATCTATGATGACATCTGGTACCCTCTTCTGTATACATAATAAATAAATAAATCTTTAAAAAATAACAAGGACTTCTATATACATAATAAATAAATAAATCTTTAAAAAATAGCAAGGACTTCTGTATACATAATAAATAAATAAATCTTAAAAAAAAATAACAAGGACTGTTAACTCAATGTCATTGATCTACTTATTGGCCCTTCTTCTAGTTCTGAACTGTTTTCATTACTGTATCTCCTAAGCAGCAAACAGACTCCTCCAGCTTTGCCTTACTCAGGGTTTGATCAGGGGAAGCAGATTCAGCTGTAAATTTTTTTCACTTGTATTTGTCTAATAAAATGCTGATTGACCATAAGGTATGCAGAAAGTAGAGGCAGGGCAACCAGACAAGAAGAATTCTGGGAAGAAGAACAGCAGAGCAGATTCTGGCTAGCCACAGAGGAAGCAAGATGAAAATATTGCAACATGAAAGTGTAACAAGCCACATGGCTAAACATAAATAATAATAATGGATTAATTTAAATGTAGGAGTTAGCAAGTAATAAGCCTGAGCCATAGGCCAAACAGTTTATAATTAATAGAAGCCTTTGTGTGATTATTTGGGAAAATGGCTGCAGACCAGCCAGGCAGGACAGAGAGACTTCTGACTACAAAGCTTAGTTGTGCACCTGACTGAAGCTAAGACAGGAGGAGCATGAGTTCCAGACCAGCTTTGGCTGCATAGAGAGTTCTAGACTAGCTTGGACTGCATGAAAAGACACTATTTCAAACACACATATGAACACACACATACACACCCTACTGATTCATTCTCAGCCTTTTGAATTTATAGCTTATCAATTTATATTAGAAACTCTAGTTGAGGGATGGCTCAGTGGTTAAAAATACTTATTGTTCTTCCAGAGGTAACTAGTTCACAGCATCCACACCAGGTAGCTCACGAGTGCCTATAACTCCATTTTCAGGGGATCCCACACCCTCTGGTCTCCAAAGGCATCTGCATGTATACGGTACACATAAACTCACATAGGCACACAAGATTCTTAAATATTTCTTAAACTCTAGTTGTTATTTTAATAGGGGTTGTATTAAATCTGGGAGATAGTGCCAGTTTGGCAATATTAGTTTTTCCAAGTTCTGAAGGTAGTTAAAGACATACGTAGGGAGCCACAAGGTTAACGCAGGTGAGACTCCACTGAGACGTGATGAGAGATAAGCAGAGTGCTCTGAAGACAGAGCTGGAGCAGCCGATTTGCCTGAAGAAGCAGGGAGCAGAAGAGCTGACATCTCCTATAAAAAGTGGGTGGGATTTAGGGGGAAAGGAATGTGCTTCACATAGAAGCACATGAACCCAAGCAAGGAATGAGAGGAAGCCAGATACGCCAGAAGCACAGTGTACTGAGAAAGAAAGTGAGAGAGGAGAGAGCCAGCCCTTGGCAGGATCCAAAGAATGAACTAGAGGAGCCAGAGCCTAATCCTAATGAATCTACTGCAGGGCTCTGAGCAGGGAGGCAGCATGATGACATTCCCATAAGAGTTAGAGCATAGACTTTCAGCATCCCTCCAAAGGACCACATGGAGATTTAGTGCCTAACCCATGGAGCTGATGGGTGGTGGTGCAGACTCCTAGGTCTACTAGGAGGTAGACCTAGTAGAAAGAGGTTAGGTCATTGGTGATGTACTCTTGGAGGGGATATTTGGAAAGAGCATTGTTATTCTGGCTGGCTCACCCCTATCTGTCTCTGTCTCCCCTTCCTGACTGCATGAGGTACCACATACTCCTGCAATGATGGAGCCCAAAGCAGCAAGATCAAGTGGCTGTGGACTGGAATCTCTATAAGTATGAGCCAAAACTGTAAATCTTCCCTTATTGTAAGTTGATAACTACAAGGAGTTTGTCACAGTTTCAGAAAGCTAACCCAGGAGTAGCAGAAACAACAGAAACCTAAATTTGTTTTCTGGGGCTCCGTGGTGGTAGAAGGCAGCAAAAGTGGCTGCCTTCTCCATTGTTGGCCAGGTCCCTGTCTGGACCTCCCCTCTCCAGGCTTCTGTGACATGCTGCTGCCCTGGAATTACCCTACCTCTCTGGTTACTCCCTCCAGTTTCCTCTGCAGGCTCCTCTTCCTCTGCCCATCCTTCAAATGTGGTGCTCTTCAGGATTCTGCTCCAGATCCTGTTCTCTTCCTCAGTGATCTCATGTTGCCATGGTTTCATGGCCAGTCATCAGCTGGTAACTTCAAGTGTATTGGTAGTCTTCCTAGACCAGTCTTTTAGATTCATCAGCTTTAACTGACCATAGGATCCTTTTATAGTTACCAGAAATATGTTCAGTTGTCAATAGAGAAAAATTCTATGTCAAACAGTTTAAATAAAGTAGAATTTTGTGTCTTTTTTGTGGGGAAGAGGGTTTTTAGATAGGGTCTCTCTGTCACCATGGCTGCCTTGGAACTCACTCTGTAGACCAAGCTGGCCTTAAAGCTCAGAGATCTACCTGCCTCTGCCTCTTGAGTGCTAAGATTAAAGGTGTGCACTGCTACTACCTGGTGAACCTTGTATCCTTTTAAAAAAATATATTTTTAAATTATATGTTTGTTGGTGTATATGTGTGTGTGTGTGTGTGTGTGTGTGTTTGTGTGCTACAATATGAATGCAGATGCCTGAAGGGGCCAAAGGGAGGCACTAGATTATCCAGAGCTGGAGTTACAGACAGTTGTGTGCTTCCTGACATGAGTGTTAGGAACCAGACTTGGGTTCTCAACAAAGTGGTACCCATTCTTGGCATCGAAGTCATCTCTCTGGCCCTTAGAAGTTAATCTCTATCTTAGATTAAAGGAGACCAGAGATACTGAGTCTGGGTCTTGTATAACGTGTCCCTGGTCTCAGGTCTCAGGACCCTTCCAGTTTTCTGCCACCTTCAGACCCTCATCTTTACTTTATGATCCAAGACAGCTGCTCAGACTCCAGTATGCTTTGTCCTTAGGGACAACTTTCCAAAGTCATGCCATATGTGCTTATAATCCACCAACTCTAATTTAGTAAGAAGGCCAACACAGCTATAAAGTAGACTGATCAATATTTTGCTTTTCTGAGTGGCCATGTGGCCAGTCACACAGTTAAACAGTGTGATCATAGATACTGCATAAGCACCATGTGTCTAAGGGCTGGAGGGAGCACAGTCAGTAAGGTGTCTGCCACACAAGCATAAGGGCCCAAGTTCAGGTCCAGCAGGTATGTGAGAGGCAGACCTAGTGGAATGTAGTAATCCCAGCACTGAGGAGGCAGAGACAGATCCCAGAGGCTCCAGGCTAGCTAGCCTAACCTAACTGCCAGGTCCCAGTGCCAGTGAGTAACCACGTCCCCACAAACAAGGCAGATGGCTCCTGAGGAACGACACCCAAGACTCACAGCTAGCCTCCACATACATGTGCACCAACCTCCACATGTGCACATGCAAGAACACACACACAGTTGGGGAAAGAATTAATGCATCTCAGTTAGAACCCATCATCTTCACCCTTTCCATACCCACTCACCCAAACCTCTTCCTGACTTCTCCATCTTCCAGCAATCAGCTGGTTGCCTAAGGCAAAATCCTGGGAGGAGGCCTATCTCTAAAATGGCCCCTCTGTCTCCATCTTCAAGCTGCCAGCATCTTCAAGACCATGTGGCACCTTCTCCACTTAACCCTCTCATATACATTCCTTAGATCCACAATATCCAGTGTGAGAGTAGGTAATCATGTGGCTCTTCAGTGCTCAGAAGATAACTAATTTAATTTGAAATGTGCTGTTAGAGCCGTGAGATTGCTCAACAGGTAAGGATACTTACCACCAAGACTAATGACCTGAGTTCAAGCCCCAGGCCCGATAAGATGAAAGGAGAGACCTGGCACAAGCTGTCCTCTGACCTCCATGTATGAGTAGTGATGTATGAATCCCCGAATATACACGCACAATAAATAAATGCAATTTTAGATAAATGTGCTGGTATAAACTACATATCAAATTTTGAAAAATCTTATACTATATTGGTTATATTTTAAAATAATATTTTAGTAGCCAAGTGGTGGTCCATATCTTTAATCCCAGCACTCAGGAGGCAGAGGCATAGCCAGCCTTGTTTATAGAGTGAGTTCTAGGACAGTCAAGGCTAAAGAGAGAAACTCTGTCTTAAAAAAATGTAATAATAATTATAATAATAACTTAGCTATTAATTAATAAAATTTTATTTTAATTTATTTTTATTTTATGTGTGTGGATGTTTTGCCTGAGTATACGCATATGCACCACATGCATTTCTGGTGCTCATGGAGGCCAGAAGAAAGCATCAGGTATCCTGGAACTGGAGTTCCAGAGAGTATGAGCTACTGTGTGAGGCATGGGAATGAAATCCAGGACCTCTGTGAGGGCAAAAAGTGCTCTTAACCAATGAGCCATCTTTTCAGTACCAATGTTATTTTATATTAATTTCACTGGGTTTTTTATATTTATATGTGGCCACTAGATTTGTTTTTCTTAATTTTAGGTGTATCTCTATTGTGCCTACATGTATGTCTTAGCATCATGTGCATGCCTGGTCCTGTGGAGAGGAGAGGGACAGGAACATGAGAGCCTCTGGACTTGGATGGTTACTGGCTGCCACATGAGGGCTAGGACTCACACCATATCCTCAATAAGAGCAGCGTACTCTTAACTGGTGAGTCCTCAGTTCAGCCCCTTGTTATTATAGGCTTTTAAATTACATATGTGGCTCCCATCTGTGACTCTCATATTTTCAGTAAACAATTTCACTCATAAAAGCAAAACGTACTTTTCTAAAACACAAACCTGAACTATGTCATTCAGATCTTTTTTTTTTTTTTTAATTTCTCAAACTTTAGATTAGTTACTGTTGTATTAGATGTGGGTTCATGCAGGTAGGTGGGAAGAAGGCATAGAGTAGTCTTTTTTAATTATTTTTATTTTATTTATTTATTTATTTATTTATTTATGTGAATTGGTGTCTTGCCTGCATGTATAACTGTGTAAGGGTGTCAGATCTTGGAATTACAGACAGTTGTTAACTGCCATGTGGATGCTGGGGAATTGAACTCAGGTCCTCTGGAAGAACAGTCAGTGCTCTTAACTGCTGAGCCATCTCTCCAACCCCAGATCTTCTTAAAAAGCTTCCTCCAGGTTGGGCTGGAGAGATGGTTCAGCAGTTAAGAGCACTGGCTTTTCTTCAAGAGGTCCTGAGTTCAATTCCCAGCAACCACATGATGGTTTACAACTATCTATAATGAGATCTGGTGCCCCCTTCTGGTGTGCAGGTATACATGCATTCAGAAGATGAATCTCTTACAGGTTTGGGGCTGGAGCAAAGGCTCAGCAGTTAAGAGCACTGACTGGATGCTCTTCTAGAGCTAACCTGGGCTAGATTTCCAGCACACATGAGATGACTAACCAGTATCTGTAATTCCAGTTCCAGGGGATTCACTGCCCTCTCTTAGCCCTCCAGAGCACAAAGCATACATGCAGGCATAATACCCATACATATAAAATAAATAAATCTCAACAAAACAAAAAATTTCCAGACTTGATATCCTAGAATATGTGCACAGTGAGTTCAAGGACATACTGGGCTATGTAGTAATATTCTGTCTCAACAAAACAGCAATAAACAAAGAAACCCTTTGCAGTGACTTGTGTATTCAGGTTAAAGCTTAATTCTGCCCAGGCTTTCTCAAGCCCTCTCTCTGAGACAATCTGGCCTCCTATGGTGGTTTGAATAAAAATGTCTCTTAGGGAGCCATAGAGATGGCTTCACATTTACAAGCACTTGCTGCTCTTCCAGAGGACCTGAGTCTGCCCCCCAGCACCCATATCAGGTGGCTCCCGTAACTCTAGCAACAGAGGATCTAACACCTCCGCTGGCACCTGCCCTCACAGACACATACCTGCACGAGGACCACACACCAATACATAATTGAAAAGAATAATAATAAGTATTTTTAATAACAAAAGTATCCCTCAGAGGTTTAGACATTTAAACTCTTGGTCCTCAGTTGAAGGCACTGTTTGGGAAGGGAATGGAACCTTGAGGAGGCGGTGTCCCGCTGGAGAAAATGTGCCACTGGAGTCTAGAGAATTATAGCCTAGATACAGGTCAGTCTCTGCTTCCTGCGTGGATAAAAATGTGATCACTCATTTCCTTCTCCAGCCTGAATCTGCCTAAACTCACCACTGTGTCTTTCTACCCTGACAGACTTACTCCCTTGGACCAAATGCCAAAATAAACTCTTCCATGCGTAGGCTTTGGACATGGTATTTTATTTTATTTTTAAATATTTATTTATTTAATCTTATGTGAATTGGTGTTTTGCCTGCATGTATAACTGTGTAAGGGTGTCAGATCTTGGAATTACAGTTGTTACCTGCCATGTGGATGCTGGGAATGGAACTCAGGTCCTCTGGAAGAACAGTCAGTGCCCTTAACCGCTGAGCCATCTCTCCAGCCTCCAGCCATGGTATTTTATAACAGAAAGAAATACTTTCTCCCCACCACCCGGTCCTCCTGGTGTCCCTTACATGCTGTTCCCCAGCCGTGTGCGCTTCCTTCAAGTCTTTCACAATCCCGTGCATCTCTGGTCGCTGGGCCTTCACATATGCTGTTTCATGTATCTGGAACAGCTTCCCCCCTTGGCCTGCTTAAGGCTGTCCATTCATCAGCCTTGATGTCAGAATGCCTCTTCTCGAGGAGGCTACAGGCCTTGCTTCTTTGAACTTCCATTATTTCTCTGCCCTAGTATTTTGGGGCTTTTCCTTGGGAGATATGAACCATTTTCTATTCACTCCAGATAAGGCATTGGTGGTGGTGCACACTTTCAAACCCAGTGCTCGGGAGGCAGAGGCAGGCGGATCACTGAGTTCTGGGCCAGCCTGGTCTACCGTGCAAGTTCCAAGACAGCCAGGATGGCACAGAGAAACTGTCTCCAAAAATGAAAACAAAAGGATTAATTCCACCCAAATCTGGCTTGAACCAATGAGTGTATTAGGTCTACTTACCGGAACACGGGGAAGGGCTCTTTACGGGAGCGTAGATAATTCAAAGGCAGATATATCATCAAAAAGCCCATACCAGCCTACGTGAGGACCCATGAAATCGGCATCCTGGAGCTCTCCACAACTTGGAGGCAGCTGGGTACTCTGGAGCGAGGTCTCTTCCCACCAGCTAGTCATGGTTTATATAACCTTGGGAAGAGGCCTTGTGAATTTTGCAACTTTCTGAACCTTCTAAGTTACCTTAGATTCCTGAACTTAATGCCTGTCAGCGCTCAGAGTCTTGCAAGCCTCCTTCGGAGGGAGTGTTTCCACACAGGGGAAATACCTATGCAATTCTACAACTCTCATCTCTCTACCTCACTTTGTCCGCTTCTTGGATGATGAGAACTCTACCTGGTCTTCACTGTGAAGGTGCCAAGCACCCTTAGCAAAGGCTGACTCTGCTAACCTGCCGGGAGTTATTATCCAAGGAATGAACAAATCAGTGGCTGATATTCCAAAGCCAGATACATTCTCAGTCTTAAAGAGATGGCCACCAAGTCTGGGAGGAGAGGCAGAGGGAAGCTTTACAGTATGTCTTCAGTCTGCATTGACCAGATCTCAGGTCCTTTTCTGTTCAGAAAGAACCAACAGCTCTGTTCTTCTGGGAAACCTTCTGCCTCCCCAAGCCTTTACCCAACACTCTCAGAGGGATGACATGGGAGGTTCTTTTTAGAGATGAGCTTCGTCTTATACTCAGGATGACAAGAGTAAGGAACAGTCTGGCTTCAAACTGCTGCCTGCTCAGTACATGGAGAATGGATACATGTCCCTAATGCTGCCATGTGAGCCTTCATCTGAAGATTTCCCTTCAAGAGACAGGAAGTCCAGACCCCAAAGATTTAAGAATGAAGAAACTGTATTTCCCACTTTCTCTTCTATCAAGTTCAAAGTGGTTGGGGTTAAGTTGAGGTCTTTGATCCACTTGGATTTGAGTTTTGTGCAGGGTGACAGGCTCGGATCTATTTGCATTTTCCTACACACTTCCTTCCAGTTATGCCAACACCATTTGTTAAATATACTATCTTTTTTCCATTGAATGTTTTGGGCCTCTTTG